>JAHWXV010853398.1:0-18929 GCA_024586415.1 Phrixothrix hirtus
AAATAGAAAAATAGAATAATAAATGTTTTCGTTTTTTTAATGCGTAAATACGTATTTATTTGGGAGTTCACGTGCTCATGTGCACTTATTAAGGAACCGCTGCTGTTATCTATTAATATAGAAACTTTGTTTTTTCATTTTTGTGTTGAAAAATGTTTCCCAGTTTATATATTCAAACAAGTATATGTAATGTATAATTGTCGTATCTGTGCGCAAGCCGCTAGAATGTATAAGCTACAGCATACAACTTATAGTAACTGAATTGTTCAATAAAGTTTTGAAACTTCCTTTTTGGGTTTTTAATGTTTTTAGAAAAACCTTTTTATTGCGACAAAAATTAATTTCTGATTGTGTTTATCAAGTCTAAAATTTAAAGCTGTTCAACTTCCTGTTCATTGCGCTTTTTACGCCGCAAATGTGAATTATGAAATTCTTGTTGAATCATCAGGTATAATGCGATTTTATTGAAAAAATAATTTAATTCTAAACGCATTTAAAAATCTTCCGTTAAATGAATGACGAATTTCAAATTTTGAATGTATTCCTGCAGTATTTCAAATAAATGTATACACCATAATTGCTAGAATTAGCTTGCGTGAGATTTTACAGTCAGGCATAAAATCATTCATAGTTTCTCGTTTGCTTTCAACATTGCGAAGCGGTTCCTAATTAAAATGTTCAGGCGCCAGCTACCTCAGGCTGTTGACGTATTTTTATCAAGTTTTAGTATTAGAATAGTCGATTACCAACTCTTGGCAAAGTTGCAAGCTGCATGAAAACTAATGTAACAACCCTCTGTCCTTCCAGTGAATTAATTATTCATCCTGCGATATTAAAGTATCAGTGACGATCATTTTATAACGATCAGATTCAGTGGTAAATTCTAATGACCTTATTTCTAACAAATTTTGGAATCGTGACTATCCGATCTCCATGTAGAATTTCCTTATTGAAGGCTCTAATACTAGGATACCTTCCACCCCGTTACCGTTGATTTGCAGTAAGTGTTGATACGGCAGAGTAACTATTTTGCCACGTTTTATTTCGGGCTATCTTACATTTCTTGAGTGACACCATTATTAACACTAAACGACATTTAAAGTAAAATATAACGCGGGACCATAATTGGAAATTTAAACGATCGCACTTTATAATTGTGTCCGATAAGTAAAAATTTGGGAATAAAGGAATGCAAAATGGACTAATCAACTTTATCGTTATATGACTTATAAAAAGGATATTATATTATCTTGAGGTCAGTGTTTTGTCGGGAGTAGGCGTGAGAGAGGGCGTTAGTATAGCTTAACCATTTGATGAAAATCTAAAAAAAATATGTTTGCTAACGGATACCAAAAAGTCGAAACCGTCACTACTTTCTTATCTACAGAACAAACATACTTAGCCAGTAAAAATGTTAAATCAATGTATCCGATTTATTCAAAGCTTACCTATAGTTGAAATTAACTTTAATATTAAATATTCTAACGCATCGTTCATCAGTGTGGGTGATTTATGATTGGAACACTAGGCCTTTTATAACTTATAATTATTCTTATATATCTTTGCCAGCTCGAACCAAGAAACCAACACTTAATTATACTTCTGATCTTGCAACAAGTTTATGTATGACTTGAATTGGAATTCAAATTTTGTTTCTCAAATTTTTTTGTCAATTCTGATACTTCTATTGTTTAAATCGTTTGTGTGTTCATCTTTGTATTGTATCACTTATTCTTATCCGTAAATAACTGTTATAATTAGTATAATTCATTATTCCCCTAAAATAAGAATAACATTTTCATACACAACAGGTAAGGTCAATGAAGGCTCTAACAAGATAGAACATTAGGTACTTTACTTGTTTGACTCTCATACTATGCATCTATTCCCAATTGTCATTCAGGCATAATCTCCCTTCAACCCAATAAAAAATAATAAATTGACGTTATTAGTCTATCTTCTGCTAATAAACTGTTATATAAATTAGCTTCACCTTTTTAACCTTCTTATCGTTTTCATAAAGGGTCTCATTGAAACAATTTTTTTCTAAAATTAAAGATTCTGTTCGCGAATTCAATAAATAACACCTTTAATTGCACTAGACAAACAAAAAGACAGTTTCAAATCAAAATTAACGAACACATAGTTCACACTCCAGAAAACACCAAAGCAGCATCTTGAACAAAAACATCAAGTTTACTTATTCTATAATATATACATATTAAAAGACAATATTGACAACTATTTAATCTTACATGCTTTTGAAATACTTCACTTAAGCTACAACAGTTAAAAAATTAACAAAAACCTACCCAACAAAGCTATGTATTCCTTTGACAGAGAATTTTCTAAGATATATTATAAAGAACACACCATCAGGTTGATCTAGATTGAATTTTCTACCTACATAATTTTACCTTTTTTGCACCTTTTCAGTAGATTTCCTTTTTAAAAACCCAGCTTTCATTTTATACATAAATATTTTAATCAATTTAATCAGAAAAAGTTTCTTCCTTGCCAATTTCCCTTATTAAATATTTATCACTTCTTACCCACATTCCTAATTTTGATTACAGTCACATCCTTTCAATTTAATCAACCTTATATGTTTAACTCTCTCGCCTTGCTCGATATGCAACCATGTTTACACATCCGATAAAATTCAAACATACATATTCTTTCGTCAGACACATATATGTTGAGAGTGACCTTAAAATAGTGGAGAAACACTATAAGCATAAACACGGGGTTAGTTTTAAATCAAGAAAAGTTTCTTTTGTAAAAATTCCTTGGTATTTACAAATCAAACGCCATTAAAGAAAAGATAATTATTTGTTTGATCGTTTCTCCAATTCTGAAATATGTCAATGTAACACACAATAAATAAGCAATGAAAATATGACGCTCCATTGTTTTCCCTCACTACAAGTTCAAATTGTTAGTCATTATACAATTTTTTGTCCAGATTAAAATGTATGCAATCAGTGAAAATCATTTTCATGTTAGGCCCGTTTGTAACTATGTAATAGTTTGTGTTATTTTTCAAGGTTATAGTTAACTATACCAATTTATATAGGCAATGGCCACAAAATAAAAAGCAGTAGTTAATTTGACTAATTGTAAACTTTGAAAAGTTGTGCAAAATATTGCAGTTACAAACAACGCTTAGTTGCATTTAGGTTTTCATATGTTCTTTGTTACTACTACTTGCAAGTTTTTAATTTTCTATGCACCTTGATTTTTATTTGTATAGTTACGAGGTGCACTATTTATATTGTGAGCCTAATCATAAAGACACAGTAATTTATCAATGAAAATTGATTTATTGTTTTTCAAAATATTCTCCCTCATCTATACATTTTTGGATTCTTTCGAACCAATTGTCAAAATATTTTTGCCATTCTGTTTAAGATATCTCTAAAACATGGCTTTTGAACGCATCGGCGGCTTCTCCTCCGACGGAAACCGTTATCCACGCAATTTATTCTTGACGTTCGGGAACAAAAAGAAGTCATTGGGTGCCAAATCAGGACTGTACAGCGGATGACTCATTAATTTGATTTTTTGAGTGTTCAAATAATTGGTAGGTAGACGAAATGTGTGAGAGCTCGCATTGCTGTGATGTAGAATGATCCTACGGCGCTAGTTTGTTTTCCTTATTTCCCTAAAGACTTCCCGCAAATAAATGGTGATGTACCATTCAGAAGTGACCGTTTTACGTTCCTGTAAAGGCACTATTATCACATGACCAGTTTTTCCGAAAAAACAGGCGACCACTTGTTTGGAAGTTGCTTCAAGCGCGAATAACTTTTGTTGGGTTTAGTTCATCTTGAAACACCCATATAGTCGACTGCTATTTACTTTCCAGCTCATACGCATATATCCATAATTCGTGACCTGTTACAATATTATATATGTCTTTTGAAGCACCGCTATTGTATTTCGTGAGTATTTGCTTGCACCAATCGACACGGGCATCTTTTTCAAATGTTTTCAAATTATGTGGATCCAACGAGAACAAACCTGTTTCATGGCTAAATATTCATGCAATATATGCTGGTCTAATTAATGCATAAGGTTGCTTCAATCTTACAGTATGTCACATGGAGATCTTGCATTATCAGTTTTTGCCCAGCATCAATGTTTTCTGGCACAACAATTGATTTTGGACGACCTTCACGACTTTCCTTCGGTGAGCGAACGGTGGCCATGATTAAACTCCTAATGCCAGCGTTCCATAGTGGCAAAGGAAGGGACTTCATAGCCAAAAGTGGAAGTAAGTTGATCGATGCACTCTTGCCTTGATAATCACGTCGAAATTCGTAATAAATAATCGCACGAACATCTTCACGAGTTAATTCCATTTTTATGCCGAGGCACAATTTTCAAGTCACTATAAACACTACTAATCGCGCTCAAATGTCAAAATGTTCAGAAGAAGGTTATGTTCAAAAATGTCAAACTTTCCATTACAAATGTTAGATGGCGTCTTAAACACGCAGTGTTGCCAAGGCTCACAATATAAATAGTGCTTCTCATCTATGAAATAATTAGTTTACGCAGTGCCTGTAGAAAACCCAGGAAAATTGACTTAACATTTGCGTAATTCTGCGCAGATATTTACTTTGCGAAACTCCTGAAGCTATCTGTCAAACAACAATCATTACGTCTGTAACACTTAACATTTGTTGGCAATTAAAAGAAGGTACATCTACTGGTTGAAGACCAGATGCGGTGCGTAACCTCACGTTCGTTTTTAAAACTTTACTGGTAAGGCCCTCCGGCTGTTCAAATCTCAGGTGGGCGGAGAATCATAAATTAAATAACCAGACAACAAAACACAACGTCTTGGGTGCTTTGGTTTCTAAATAATTACTATGGTTAATTAACAGAGTAGTTTGCAGGCTGATATTCGAACAATTGTTATGCGAAGTTGTTCTAACTTGTATCAAAAATTAAGAAACCAGATAATAATAAAAATTTAATTATCAGAGTATTTAAATGATATAATTAATTACAATGGAATAAATGTTGAAGTTATTAACTAGAGTGATATAATAATAAAATATAAATGTTACCCGAATGGATACAAAGCAAACAAACAGAGACGCCCGCCATCTAGAAGCCGATGTATTCGATGCAGTAAGAGAGAAGATGAAATAAAGATGGAATTTCCCTCTGTTGAATTCGAATTGACTAGAAAGAAAGTTGAACAAGTAATCTACTCAGATGCATCAATTTTATACCATGTCAAAATCGATGCTTGCATACAGACAGGCCAATTACTGTCTATGAGAAAAAATACAACTGGCAGCGCGAGTGAGGTTCGCGATGTCATAATAAATTCAGTATGATTCCTGATTAAGCATTGTAATCAGTGGTAAATGTTACTTAACAGAAGATAAACTTAAGGTGGTTGTGCTAACTTTAAAATAAAAATGTTTAAATTTCGAAGTCAAAAGTAAATTTAATAAAAAAAATTCTTTCAATTTCGTATAATCGAAATAAATTAGTCTCCAAAATATGTTTTGGGATCACATGGAAAGCAAGCCATATCAGTCAAATTGTTTACAGAAGGAAACTAACAACATCCAGCGGTCTTCTGATCGGTGATAAATTCTGTTTCCAAGTACATTGACAACTGTGCCATAGTAATTAAGGATAAAGTCTATTCAAAAATATTAAATAAGGCAATCGGTGCAAGTTATAGGTTATAATCAAGGTCGCTGTTAACACCAAAGTCAACCAATAATTAATTAACAGAAAAGCTCATACAAATTCGGACACTATAATAAACTATGGATTCTTGAATTACAATTAAAGGAATTTATTTAATTCTGTTGTAAAATGAATAAAAATAGAATTGTATATAAAATACAAGGTGTAGCAAAATATGTTTTACAAACAAATATAAATATAATATAGTAACGGGGCGTTACACGTCGTAGGACACAAGCATGTACGATGGACATTTTGTACATGTCTTTTAAAGTTAAGCTCAAAGTTTTCCAATTCTAATTGTACAGTACAATTTCACTAACTCAGAATTCGCCATAATCCGGATACTTAGTTTTTAAGGCAAAATGAGGCAAATAAAAATATCGACTTGGGCACCTTTAAATTTCATTTAATTTTAAGAGAAATGGAGCAGGAATGATTAAAAGCTAGTGAAGGAGGTATTAGTAAATCGTAAATTGTTTCTTTAGTGGTTACGGGTAAATCTTACAATTTACTTTTTGCTGTTCTTTCTTTTAAAAATCTGATTATAATCTCTTGTGAAATGCGAGGTAAAAAATTAAATGTTCAATTTCTGTGTTTGAAAATCTAGAAACGAATAAAACTGGGTCATTGGTTTTATTGAAAGATATCAGTTGGTAGGAAATATTCCAGTACAGTTACTGAAACTTGTTGCTTAATAAACAAATACATACTGGTATTACAATAAATATTATTATTATTATTATTATTATTATACTAAGAAATTTATTGCAGTTGAAATAATAACGCGTCTAGGCGCTTGTATTCCAGTGAATCTCTAAAAGTAGTTAGTTCAATACATTTATGTATTTTTCCGTCATGGATTTTCAAAGCCACTCTGTATATTACAAAAATCAGACTTTGCCAACATTTTAATCAAAAAACTGGCATTTGCGTACTTTAAAGTAATTTTAAATGTTTTTACGCCTACATGCGCATACATACTCATGCACATGCACGCCTGCCCACACGGACGCACGTAGACACGCGCGCGAGCACACACACACACACACACACACACACACACATACACACACATAAATATATATGTATAGTATGAAGTGTAATTTGAAATGAAAAATTATCATATACAGTTATATTAATTATTATATATTTTAATCATTCACTTATTTTATTTTGCGACTACTCTAATGTACGTTTTTATTAGTAAAATTATATTTTTGTTCTTCTGCTGCTTTACGAGTACTTTGCAGTAATGAATGGTCATAATTTTTTATTGTCACAATTTTCGCGGTAAAGTTCTGTTGATGTGTGACAAAGTTGTTATAACGACTTGCGTATTACATTGTAACGGCTGTGTTCAGTATCGTTGCGATTGCGATCAATGCCCTGCTATCGAGTTCAGTTTCTCTTACGGAACAATGTCGTCAACGCGTGAAGAACAGTTTGTCGCTCTGAAATTTTGTGTGTGCCTGTGACTTATTGGTTGTTAGAAAACGCTTGTGGGGAGTCTATTCTACACTATAGTACTCTTTGTCGTTGATATAAAAGTTTCAAAAACAGAAGGTAGTCGATAACGAAAATGAACAGTCTTTGGACGTCAACCACAGTTGTAACAGAAACAAACATGAACATTGCTGCTGTGATTATACAAGAAGGTGCATGAATTACATTAAGACAACTGTTAGAGGTTCTGAATATTTCATTAGTCTCCTGCTAGAATGTAGATGAGACCCGAGCAACGCGATGTTCGCGTGCAAGGTTGTATGGAGTTCAAAAGACTGATACACGAAGACAGTGAAGCGCTTCTTTTGAGGGTAATAACTGGTCATGGAATTTGAATTTCCCGTTTTGACTCTAAGAGTAAATATAAGAGCTCGGTGTGAAAATCTCCATCATTTCTACCACTCAAAAAAGCCATTTTTCTGATAAAGTGACGATTATCTCATTATTTAATGTCCAATGCATGGTTTATGAACATGTTGTACCACCTAACACAATTGTTACACAGCAGCATTACAAAATCTTGAAGGACCATGTCGGGTGTAAACGACCACATCTCGTTTGAATGAGATGGATGATAACGTACGGCCACACATTATAAATGTATTCAAGGAGTACCTCGCCGTAATCAATGACCAATGGGTACCTCATTCATCCTAAAGTTCGGACCTTGTCCCTTGTGACCTTTTTGGTTTTCCTCAAATGAAGAAGCGCCTTAGTGGAAAGTGTTTTCAGTTTTCAGAATAAGTGGGGAGGGCCATTGAAGCAATTCTGTAGGATTTACCAAACAATGGCTTCTAGCACGTTTTTGAATGGTGGCAGAAACCTTGGTATAAGTGCATTGCAATCAACGGGGACCATTTTGAAAAGGATTGTCAGTAGCTGGAAGATGAATAAAAGTACGAAGTTAGAAAAAGCTGTGATCATTCATTATTGAAGAGTCCTTATACTTTGTATTTAACAATATTCCCATAGATGTCGCAAACTTTGCTTACAAATTAAGCTGACTACAAAAGACATTGGAGTTTTATGCTAATTTACCAACTAAACTAAATTTATTGAGGATCAAATGCTTTAAGGAATGTACAAATATTCATCTATTGATTAATAGTACTTAAAAATTAATTTGTTGTGTTTCAATGCATCTCATATATCCGTTAAGTAATGATAATACCCACAAACGAGGGTACGCTCTTATGTTCGCGGAATGGATGTGTTAGCGAAGAATGGAGTGTTGTGCGTACAGCTTGTTCTCCCAAGAAACTCAAAATTGATATAAATACGAAGTCTTACCTGAAGCAGGCCAGTAATGTGCGAGCAATAAAATCAATTGAACCACGTGCCATAGTCAAAAAGTTCAGACCAAGCAAGGAAAGCCTCCAAAAACTGTTTTGGAAAAAATGTCTGCAGTTTACAAGAACTATTGCTCTGGAAAAAACATGGCGTAGAAGTGGCATTATTTATTTAAGCAAGGCAAGAAAGTACTTGACATGGTTTGGGCGGCTCATCGGAGTGACTAATTCAGAACTTATTCAAAAAGTCGAACATTTAGTGCTACAGGATGTTCGTCTCAAGAAGAAACAGCTTGCAGAAATGACTGGAGTATCCAATACAACCATTTTTAAGGTCCTTATCGACTACCTTGGCATGACAAAGGTAAGTGTAAGATGGGCACCAAGAATGAAATGCTTACGCTACCGCAAAAACAACAGTGTGTTGCAAGTTCGCGTGAGATTTTCAACCTGCAGCTATAGTACGGATTTAATATTGATTCGGATTGTTGCCGAGCATCAAACGTGGATTTATCACTATGAATAAAAGTCCAATAAAGACTTTATGCTGTGGCCTAAAAAGAGTATCCCATCGCCAAAAGAGTTCATAGTGTCTCAGTATGCCGCGAAACCCATGGCGACGATATTTTGGGTCACCGAGGAAATCCTATCTATTGATTACAAGCGAACGTGTGTTTCCATAACGGGGGAATACTACGCTACAATTTTAGGGTGTCTTTGAGAATCGATTAAGGAAAAACGAAGAAGAAAACTAGTTAAAGGTATCTTGCTTCTCTACGACAATGCGATTGTGGACAAGAGTAAAGTTGCACTGACTATACCCTCTACAAGTTGGCCTTCGAAGTTTTAAACAATCCTCTAGCGATTTTTCCGGTTCCTGAAAATGAAAAAAGAATTGCATGGAAAATATTTACCTGAGATAAAGAAGTGAACGATGCAATTTTTGCATATTTTGAAGAACAGGTGAAATCTTTTCTTTGAATGCATACATAACCTAATTCAAAGATTTGAAAAATCTATTACGGTGAATGTTTCCATACTTTTATTTACACGCTTTCTCCTTTATTTCGAGAATATGTATGTATATTGACTGATATTGCCCCATAATCGATATATGAAATTTAAGAAACCAAATGCTATTAAACAAAACCTTAATTTTTTAAAATATCGAATTTAAATATAATTTCTATAATTATAGGATACGGTCTTTGTATGCTTGGAGGGTCGACACAAGTTATCTTAGCTTTAACGCCAAGAAATATACATTTGCTTTTTCCAATAAATTGAAAGAAAACACCTAAGGCGTTTAAAATATTTAAAAGAAAAATCTGGCAGTAATCAAAATTCCTACAAAGCTCATCAAGTTTACTTTTAATTATTATACAATATTGTTTGAGGAAATATATAATAAATCACATAGTTACTTTTTCTTTTCTATATAAATTACAGTGTTGGTTGGACGATAAGACACGTTTACAAACTCTTTACGTCTTACCCGCGAAGTATTTTGGGAATCCCCGACTTACCCAATATCACTTACATTCAGGCTATAAAACACATTTAAGGTTTATATCAATATTCCAATTAAAAAGATGCGCCAATTCTGAAAAATACTGTAATTACATATTCTTAAAGAGGCGACTTGAAATAAAGATGTCAATAAACTTGGATAGTGATCATAAGTTTGATTATTTAACTTTTTTTAATGTTTCAGAACATAAACGATTTTATATCATAATCCTTTATGATAGTATCTGTTAGACCAATTTATTTTATTCTAATCCTATTCATTATTTACGAATAGAAAGGCTGTAAAAGAAGAATAAAAGTTGAAGCAGTTTCTTTTTATGATACGTCGATGAAGCTATTTCGAGACTATAAATTCCATATTTAATACTTGAGTTTTTAAAGGGTGCTTAAAAGATATTGAAAAGTTAATTATTTACAACTTAGCGTGAAACGTTACACCGAGATTGATACAATTTTTATCTTAGTAACTTTATAATGGGTTCATAGAAATTAGAAATTTAAAAAAGCTATACTCATACTAAACAAAGCAAATAATACTTATGCCGCTTCAATTATTATTAATAGCCAAGAAGCGTGTAAAAGTGTAAAGATAATTTTATTTATTAAGTGTAGTCGTATATTGTAGTTAATTATTTTCAGTTGTTGCGCTTCACCTTTAGCAAAATAGATTTTATTTTAAATAAATGTTTCAAATAAAAATAAAAGTTTGAAAATTAAATTTCTTTTCTACAATCCTTTGATGTCGTAATTTAAAAAGTGATTATCCCGTTGATAAAACTAATTACTCAAAATATAAGTGGCACAGTAGTGCTAATTTGAAGGTTTCCGCAATTCTGCGCAGTTTAATAACATTAAGTTTATTAATGAATAGCCTTTTAAGAAATTAACAATAGATGATATAGATAAATGCATGGTTGAAATAGTTACACATAAATTACATAAATAAATAAAGATGTTACAATTAAATTTTAAATATCTCTTCAAAATTACATTTCAAGTTGTTTTCTTAAAGAACTTTTATATGAGTTCAAAGATATTTCAAAGTACATAGTTAAGATTTGTATATCTATGTACTAGTTTTGAAATGTAAGATCGATGATAAGATAAATTTAAGATAAAAACGTTTTTTAAAAATATCCTCCCCAACATGTAAAGCAAAACTACTTATTATAAGTAGAAAATCAATTTAACCTATTTAAAATTTTGAAAATAAAACATAAGACGATATAATTGCGCCTAACTTGTAGTGGAGGAAACCCAAAGTATTTTACTATACGGTAACTAATTAGATCATAATGAATGTGAAATTTAAAACAAAGATACTTAATAAATTTCTTTTGCATATATTCAGGTCTAAAAATCCATGTCGTATAATAAAGTGACGATAAGGAGAACATATTCTAATAAGGAGCGCACTTGAGTAATATACTTTAAAGCTATTAAGAAAATCACTTTAACGAATTATAAACCCAGCCATTCTATTGTTTTATTTAATAATTTTCAAGATATAGGTCATAAATAAGGTTACAGTCTAAGATCACCTTTAAATCTCTTATATAAAAAACGTTTTCTAAAGCAATGCCAGATAAGGTGTAACGGAAAGTACCAGGATTGGCTACGTGAAAACCTACAGAATTTGCATTTATCCAAGTTTAAATCTAAATTATTGTCGTTACACCATGAAGCCAAAGAATCCAAATCAGCATATGGTCCGATGATCTTGATGAGGTGTTCTTGAATATTTTTAGATCGTCAGCATATAATACAAATGAACTGTTTTTTATTGCAAAACTTATGTCATTAATGAACAAACAAAAAAGAATAGGACCTAGGCGAGATACTTCGGGAACTCCAGAGTCGACACTAACGCATTTATGATATGATACATTTATAACCACTGTTTATTTTGTGTTACAGAGATAATAGAGGATCACCTATATCTATTTTCTTTAATTTTTATATAAGTCTGGTTATATTTACTATGCCAAAAGCTTTACTAATATCAGTGTATCCATAATCAACACTAAGACCTGCTTCTAAATAGTTTATAACATAATTAGTGAATTGGAATAAGTTTGTCAACATGGATCTTCCTCTAGAAAATCCCCGTTGTTCGCCAATATTATTATTTCTTACTACAGAAACAATTCATACATCACATAAAATGCTATCGGCACGGTAATTACTACAACCTACTATCGCTAAAAGCGAATTGTATTTGGGGTCAGCACCGATTACCTGTTCGATTCGTAAATGTAGACTAGGATCCGACGAGGCAGTACGTAAGGTACAATAGAATCCACAAACAAGGGTCGCACTCTTCCTATGAAGTCGTAGACCGCAGAGATCTCGCGTAAATGACATTCTTTCGATTATTTTATTCCGTCCCGCAAGTCACTGAATTCCTCCGGGGAATCCGACAGTCAAACCCCTTTCTTGTAATGTAGCAATAATCCGCTGGGTGACCTACTTCAGCCAAGTAGCAGATAGACAATTTTGTTCTTGTTGTGTGAGATTTGATTAACGAACCAAAAATATATTTAATTTAGGTAATTACAGTAAATTAAGAAAACCGTTAGAAAGGACCGGTATTTTGTTATTATTAATTAAGATAGCCTTTTGGAAATCAAACCCAGGGGTCCCCTATTTTGCAATTTTGTTGATTAAATAATTGATAGTTTAAATGCTCTTTTATTGTCTGTACCATTTTATGTTATTTTCATTATAAGCGACTTATTTAAAGCAGACGATCGTATTATTTCACCGTTATAAATAACTGTAATAGTAGTAAATATCATTTTCTTGCAGGAAAACGTTAGACATAAGTAAGTAAAGTATTTTTAGTTGGGAGTCTAACTCAAACTGAATTGAAGCTCTTATAATTAAATAATTAACCAGTAGATACGCCATAATAACAGTACATTCTTCCGATTTTGAAATAGGACACTTTACCGTCCCATTTCCGAAGTTCTAATCGTTAAAACAATTAAGGTAAAGTGGTGCCCATAAATCACGACGTCTCCCCGATTTTTGACGTTTGCAAATCATTTCCGAATTTTTGCAAAATTAATTTCATCATAGACGTAGGATTACCCCTATCACCACTGTGGTGGCTGGAGTAAACTAGATAATTTAGGAAAATTAACATTTTTAATTACCTTTGGGGCGCAAGACGCGTTCCAGCTCGTTATAAACGATACGGAAATGGGTTAGATCTTTTAAAAATGGCCGCACGAATGTTCAGGATGAGGAACGAAATGGGCGACCTTCGGTCATTACTGAAGATTTGGTTCAGAAGGTTGACGAAAAAGAGGAAGATAATAGACACTATACTATTTCATCGTTATCTGATGAGTTTCCTCAAATATCCATGTCTTCCCTATGAAGTTGTGACCAAACGCAATCAAATAAGGCGTTACACGACTATGAGTATGGGATTTAAAAGCTGACTGTACGATACGATAAATACCTCAATATTGGTGGAAATTATGTAGAAAAGTAGATTAAGATACAGACTTTCATGCAAAAATAAAATTGTTAAGAAAAGTTTACTTGGTTTTTGAACTGTAAAAATATATACGGTGTTCAATTAAAAAAATAATTTGTAATATAGTTCAGAATCTAAATATTTTAGAAAATGATCGTTTATGTCAATGAATTTTACACGAAACACAATTCAGCTGCTTCTACATAAATAAAAAAACACTGGAGCAAACTGAATAACTTTAGAAACGTCCTGTCTCTTTATGCATCTTAAAAATTGATGATTATACACGTTAGTCACTTTTTGCTCATCTGGAAGATTAAGCGAAATTCCTTGAAAGTATTCAATTATGACCACCTTCTATGGAAACTGCTTTTGAGCCAATAAACTTCTATTGAGTAATAATTAATCATTTTGGCATTTACTTTGAATAGATTAATTTACATAAAGTAAATATTTATTTGTTTTTTGATAGTTTAGAAGGATCCGAGTTCTAATCGTTGTTGCAGTTAAGATCCTTCTCAGTGTTAGATGGTTATTTCTCACTACCTAGAAAAAATAAAAATTATTTTGGCATCTGTTTAATGTTTGATAGAATTTAATACGTATACTTCATGCTCAACAGTAGCAGTTGCTTAAAAGCATGATATTTATTTTTATTAACCAATACAAAAGGCTTTTATTTACGTAACTGTCCAATTAGCTTCTAAAATTGACTCTAATTTTTGTAAGAGTAGGCCTACCTACATGTCGTATAAACACATTTTCAAGTACAGAAACATAAAACAAAAATAATTATTAAAATTACAAGAACAATACATTCAGTAAAGTGCTATTTCTTAATTAACTAGCTATAATTAGAAATACATTACATTATGAAGTGATAGCTGAATTATATTATACTTTTATTACCCAGAAAACTTTCGCTAGTTTCTAAACTTGTCTTGGTTCAAAAACCTTGAGATAGTGTAATTTCGTATAACTTGTTCAAGTTTGCAAACTATTCAAGTCAATAAACTATATTTCAATAACCTTTTATAAAAACTAACATAGGACTTGAGTACGAGTATATTCAACTTTTGGTTACACAACACTCAATTATTTTGATTATAATCTATCAACACATATATTTCATGCATAGAATCCATTTTAGCTTGAGTGGGTTTATTAGTTAAATAACCAAATAATAAAAGGAACAGAATTCTGCCTATACAGTATTTTATAGATTTAATTAATCAGTCGAACGATTAATTAGAACTTCTTATCTACATTAATGAATGTTTCGGCTATACTAACTATTCAGCCATCTACAGGTACATAAGCTACACATATACCTGTAGATTAGTACAGTCGAAACATTAATTAACGTAGTACAATCGTTCGATTGATTAATCAACCTTTCAACTTTAAAATTCCTATTAAATCAATGAAGTACCGTAGGCGGACTCCTATTTCTTATATTATTTGGTTATCTATATTCCACTTATTTTATATGGCAACTCGAAAGATTTGATGTAGTATAAAGGTCGTTTGGAATTATAAGACATAAAATACGGATTAAAAATACTATTTATTTGTCTACAAAGTTTTGTACCGGAATATCTCAAGAAACCAGTTACTGAATTTATTTGTTAAATAAAAACAGATATTAACGTCACAAAGACCATTTTGTTTGTCTGTAAATTTTCTTCAACTACAGAGGGACACCAATTGATCTTCATCCTAAAGAAATTATAGTAAACTCATGATAATACATATTTCCATAGTTATAAAGTAAATTGCACATAAGTAAAATTTGGCAACTCATTTATTTTAATTAATAAATAATAAATTTGTAGAATTAGGCGAAGTTTATCGCATTACAGAAAACTAAATAGAATTTGTAACATATTAGACGCACGCCTTTAAATATAACTTATAGTTAGATTAGGGTTTTAACCATGCACGCAAAAAATTGGACAGCATTCTTCTCGAATGTTTAGGCACTATATACACGTGTGTTTAATATTGTGTCTCATAACATCTACCCCTGTATACTTTTACAAACGTATTTTATGCGGTTTTTAGAATATTTAATAATGTTGGGCAAGGTTATATTATATCGTTAATAATCCGTTAACTATTTTAACAAAGAGTATTTGATTATCGAATTTAGTACAAATATATACGCATTGCTTCATGTGAAACGATGAGCGATTAATCATTACGAAATTCTGAAGTGCTTAAAGCAGATCGTGTTTTATCTCTGAATGAATATGTAAGTGATATGTGAAATTACACAACTGCGGGTTTTCTGAAATACGCTACGTTAAATAAAATACTCGCATTGTTTCTGTTAATTCGACTTGTTTTCAGTACTATTACATTACTACGTTATAAAAGCACTTTTGGGATGCGCAGGTTTAAAATCTAAAAAGCCCGGCTCGTTAACGTTTAAAATCTTACTTTTTAAGAATTAAAATGAAAACCAAACTCTTTATATTTGGGTTTTACATAATAAATTTGTTTAGAACCAGTGATGCGAACATCGTATTAAGTACAAAGTAACGTAAATAACGTTTCAAATATGCAGGATAAAAGCACGCGATGTTATGCTTGTTACTTATATTAGATGTATGTGGAGCTGAGTTGAGCGTAGTACTTATGCAAGTTTGTTACAGAGGAGATCGCAGGCTTGAAACTTATTCTTTCAAGAAACATATTTATTGCTATTATGGAAGTTGACAACGAACTTTTACATAATTGAATATTAGAAACAAATCTTTCGGGATTATTTTTTTCAATTACTGCAGTTAATATTTGCAGGATGTTGGCGGTGGGGTTAAGGTATGGGACACTATTCGCTATAGCAGTAGATCTCATTTGGTTTTCATCCGGGGCAATATAACTACGCAGCGGTACATTTAGGAAGTAGTGCAATTCTAGATTCCCCCATTTCTTCAAATGTTGGAGAACACTTGTTTTCACATTACAAAGGCTGTTTTAGGCTGTTTTGAAACTTCTGCCTTGACTAAGATCTCCTGGTCTTTCCCCCATTGAACATGTGTGGGCACTATGTGTAGGATCTCAAGGAATTTATTTAACCCATCGTTATCTTTGAAAGCTCTGCGACATGAAATACAGTTTGTTCGGCATGCAGTAGATTAAACTGATATGGGTACTTTTTTAGATTCGGCACCACAACGTGTTAAATCAGGTAAAAATGTTAAGTTTTAATGTAATTTAATTAGATAAACAATTATGTTAATCATTAAGGTAAAACCCTAGAAAAACTACTACGTGTATTTCAATGTTCAGCTTACAATACAATGATAGTTAATTATAAACTGTCGTTTTCAGTTGAAGGTTTAAGAAATTAACCAAAACAATTTTCAAATAAGTAATTTTGATTGCCTTGTGGATTTGGCTGCTCCAACTCTGAACAAAAAAACAATTAGTTGGCGGGACCAACATCGATTACTGAAATATTGTCTATAACAACTATGTTTTTGCTATACGTGCTACAAAGTTGGACTAATTCATTTTTATATTAGTCATTGTCCATGTCATTGTTTTGGTACCGGTAACTAAATATAAATGGAGAACTCTGTGAGAGTGCATTAGAAGCTTTGCTTGATGACCTTCTGCTGGAGGATGATGGTCCATTAGACCTGCCCAGTAACATGCCATCAATAGCTCGAGATTTGTTTCTTGAATTGTCGCCAGACTCAACAAGAGGCTTTAATTTGACTACAACAGTGCTGTTTTGATAGTTTCACCTCTACAACCATTTTGCCTTACAATGACCTGCCAGAGCTTTGTCTGAGGCCTGTTGTCCAGTGGATCGGTTATCATTCGAAATGCATTGATCTAAATTCGAACAAATGAGTCCATCCGTATGCGTATGAATCAGGATCAGTCACTGAAATCGTTTGAAATTTATTTTATGCTTATTTACGCATATGTATGAGTATTTATGTATTTTAACTGTTAATTTTCAATGTCAATTCTATGTAATTAATATTTGCCAGTTATAAATGTTAAACCAAAGTTACGAATTACATTATAAATCTTTTAAAATTGAATCTATACATCTTTAAATTTTTTAGTTTCAATACTTTTTTATATTTTCCTGACATATGGTAGTTTGTTTACTGCTAATTTTTCATAATTTAATCTTCACGTTACCGTAATTAGTTTCTTCCCACAAATTATTTGTAAGCAATTATTGCCATCGTACATAGTACACATTTCGCTCATTAAAGAGGTTTTGTACTCGAATTTATACAAATAATTTAATAATTTGGGGTTTGTTTGTGTTCTGCGTTCGGAGACTTCCTTCCACAATTTTCTGTATCCCATAGACAGCATTGTTCACTAGTTACAACAACAAATTCTTCAACATCAATTTTATTTTTAAATAAACGGAAGCACGACGCGTAGCAGGAAAACTGCGAAAAATTCCATTCATACGGGATCAAAATCGGGTATATTCGTCCGTATACACTTAAACAAAACTAGACCTTCAAGGCGTTTTAGTGTTGTGAAATTTTTCCTGTAGGTGCATATACGAACAAATAAATTTCGGGCAAAAATAGATCCATTGAATGACCGGCCGAAAGAGTCGCTGATTTTGTGTTTCTCCCTGAACTTGTAAGAATTGGATTGTATTTGCTTTAATAACTTTGTCAAAGTTTTTGGAAACATCTGTAGATTAGATAGTGGTTTTGGGATTAGTCAACAGCGGTAGCCTTGGTCTTCTATTGTGTTTGTAAAAGCTCGCCGTAGTGATCCAGATTTGTAGAATCGGTTTTGTTATGATCGACGTTGTGAAAAATGTCCGGTTACCAATTTATGACTTGTCAACTTTTAATATCAGAACCATAAACTAATATAGTAGTCTTCTTTGAACGCCACTATTGATATGTGTCGTGCTTTTACGATGACCTTTCAGTTTACGATTTGCTTTATATTAAATAGTTTAACCTTTAATCTGTATGAATTGAGGCCGGCGTAGAATATACACATTTGTATCCAATCAATTTTTAGTTAAATCGGCCAAGCGAATAGCTTTTCCCTCAGTTGGAGATTTTAGCGTGAATTCAGGTTGGCTCGATTGCCTCGTTAATAGCAATATGAAGGTGAAGGTTCGAGGGCTTTATATCGATATCTTTATGTGTAAGTGTATGTTACTAGCTCGGGATACATTTTACCTTTACGTGTAAACAGATTTCCACGTTAGTTACTTAACGAATATTTCATTCATCTTATATACAATATTTTCACTTTATGTTACGAACAATTCTATATTATAATTAAAACGATATTTGGGTTAAAACTATGTAACTTTAATAAAAATTAAACGTTTCGAAAACTATTTGTTTCCTTTTTCAATAAAATTGACAACTCAAAAAATTGACAAT
>JAHWXV010853449.1:0-14825 GCA_024586415.1 Phrixothrix hirtus
ATATATATATATATATATATATATATATATATATATATATATATATATATATATATATGACTCGCCTGAATTTAATTATTTTTGGTGGATAAACTAATTTAAATAAGATCTTCCAATCAGTAAACTTATTATCTGTTCATTATTTTAGAAATCCAACTTAATCATTTGACTCCCCAATTTATACTCTTAAAAAAAATGTACCTTATGAATTTTCCAGAACATTTTCTTAAAGGAAGCAATGCCAATAAAACTAACAAATCATTCGGCTTAAGCACAGTTCAGCTGGTTTAATCTGAGAAAAGCCGAGTAGCTCTATCGGTGTAGTACGCACTATTTCGGATCATATTTATATATTTGCATCTTTAAGTACCCTCAAAATAGAAAGCTTTTATGTATTATTAGAAATTGTATAAAAAGCCAAATTAAACTAATTTACTGTTGGTATAAGTATAATGAGATCACTAAAAATATTTTGAATGACAATAATGGTAATAAGTTAAACATTCTAAACTTCTTTAATCTTTTATAAAAAAAAATCGTAAACTTGATTCTGTTTAGAAATTTCATTGAGTTTTGTAAAAGTGCCTAAGAAGTAAAATAAGAACCAAACTATTGAAAATGTTTTTTAAATAAACAAACTGAATTCATAATTGTATTGAATTTTAAAATGTTAATTAATTGTAAAAAGTTTTAAATATGTAAAATAAAATACAACTTATTAAAAATATAGATAAAACACAATCTAATCTATCTTTAAGCGCGGTAAACAAGATGTTGTTATGCCAAACGTTAGTGTAATAATAAACAGAATTTCTTTAACTACTACTTCAGACTGTACAAGGTGTGTCCATGTCTCGACGAATTTTGCGCAATGTGCAACTTTTCCTTAGTTTACAACGGCCGACTTGCATTAATTAAACGACATCAACATCGAATGTTTTAATTTTTACCTCAAAGTAATTATTTAAAATGCCCTTCCTGAACTCTAATCCAAGTCTTTATCGGTTTAATAAGTTACTGCTGAACTCAATGTTATTGCTAAACTGAAACATTCTTTCACATAGCTCTTTAACGTCATGCAATGGATTGCCGTAAATAACCATTTTTAAATGATTTCAAAAGAAAAATCAAAGGATGTCATATCTGGTGTTCCTGTAGGCCAAGCTATTGGGCTTCCCCGTCCTATTCAACGTTTACGGAGTATATCATTTACCTGGTCCTTTTTTTGACGAGCAAACTTTGAGAGAGTACCGTCGGTGGTACATAAATCACAGATTTCGGCGCAATTACAATGCAACATCTTCTAAGAGTTCTGGTAAAACGTTTACTAGTAGATGACGTCATGATTCCCCTGTTAATTTTGAAGGAAACTCATAGGGATCTATTAACCTACCATCCATATTACTGAATCCAAATGTTTAATTTAAATAGTAATAGTTGGCGACGCTCGACACCTGCATGAAAGTTTTCTTCAACGCAAAAATGCCTATTGCGCAGGTTAAATGTTTCTTTTCTGGTAAAAATAGTGAAAAGTATTGTTGATTGCAAATCTGGATTAATCACACGTTGTCCATAAGGCAAATTCCATACGTGCGGCATAATCTGCTGGCAACATATTTTGAACCGGTTGCAGGTGAAATGGGCGTAGGAGTTGTTCCAGTATGATTATCTGGATTATTAACTGAGAAACATTGAGTTATGAGACTGTTTGTTAGGTACTTCATCGAGTACCGTTCAATCTAGTTACAATAAAAACGTTAAAATTTATAAAAACTATCATTTAAAAATCTCATTAATCTCTTGAAGTCAACGATCTATTTCCTAAAAAGTTTTATTATTCGGCAAACGACGATTAGGAATGCGTTCCCAATAAAATTGTTTTACTAATCTAGCGGTACAATGATCAAACAATTTAAATATTTGAACAATAAAACAGCGAGAAAATCAGCCTTTAATCAACAGATAACAAACTGTAAGTGTACCAACTTTATTAAGAGGTACCAACAGTGTATATCATTAATTACGTATTATTACTAATGTCAAACATTTGTTTGTTTGGTTGCCGGTTGCTTTCGTTAAGAGCACTTTTCTCGAAAACGGTTTACTTAGTTGAAATTCGTAAACTAAACTTTTTTTTAAGGGTATAAATTGGGGTCAACTTATCAAGTTGGATTTCTAAAATAATGAACAACAAAAAAGTCACAGAATGTTTTAGTACAGGGGTTGGTCATCATGGCACACCCATGGCTGATATGAAGATGGCTCGTTCACTATTTGGAAGATCTTATTTAGAGTAGTTTATGCGCTACAAGTAATTAAAATCAAATAATCCGTTTCATTTTTACAGTAGAAAATACAAACATTTTTGGCAACTTTAGAAACTTCGACAAAAAAGCACTTAAGGCCCTAACTTTGTATAATATTTTCGACTTATTTTCGGCCCTAGAATAAGACCCCAATAAATTCCTACCCGGGATAAAAGGGGCCTTACTTTAACATAATATGCGCGACAAAACCCTTATAAAATGTATCTGAATTGCACAATTTTCAGCCCGTCCCTACTTTTGAACTTGATCTACTATGTTCAATAAGAAATAGCTGGTTGACTGTACATCTTTAGCGACAGTATGGCGCATACGATTGTAGAGCACCATTAATGAATGTTTTCAACTGATTATTGTAAATACCCGTAATGTAGTAATACGCTAATTATTGTTTAAAATAAAAAGATTTTTTTTATTCCTTAACATTTCTAGTGATCTGTTAATTGTGCAAGTTTATAATTTCTTTAAAATAAAAACAAGGCTTTTACTTAATAGATATCGTTTAAAGTACATTTGTACACGTATTATTGAATTTGGAAAGGTTTTTAAAATAAATTTCACATATAAAACTATTCTAAATTTATTTAAGGTGCTTTAACACGGCGTTGAATTGTTTTTGAGAAATATCTTCCTATCGTTAATATCTGCAATTAATTGCTTATGTGTAATTTAAATTTTGTTAAAATACTACAAAATCTGAATAGTAAATAAATTTTATACAAATTTGACGTAATTTGTATGCAGTCATAGAAATCTTTTCATACAAATCTGATGTTAATTTTTGATATTTATTAAATACGTATTATAATAATTAATCTATCAATAATTTATAATTAATAAACAATAGTTTTAAAAAAAAATTTTTCTTGAAAATTAAATGGAATATGATATTTATAAACAAATAAAGTGGTATTAATGTTCTCTTTACTATTATGTTTCATAGTAAAGCATGTACAGACCCGTAATGATAGATTTGCATGCGAAAATTTACAAATATTTTTTTCTAAGTAGAATACAAAATTTTAAAGGTATCTGATCTCCGAGAACCCGTCTACACGTGTTAAATAATGGGCTTATATCCCGGACACCCTATAATAAGAAATTTTATACTTGAAAGTCATTTAAAGAACGAAGATTTAGCTTTAGGTATAATACGAATTTTTTAACACATCTGCACACAAAATCTTAGTAAACACAAATCTGTAAAACATTATTAAAATAAAATTTTTTACAAATTTTTATGGCAAAATTCATCACAGCCGCGGGGCTGTAAATTACTTACATTCAACCATGAGTTGTATTTAAAATATACAAAACTCTGTTTATTTTATATCGTATTACTTTTCATACTTGATTTGCTGAACGAAATCAGTCATTATTGCTTTAAAAATTCAAATATATTTTAAAATTAAAAACTCAAGTTTATCTCATTTTCTATAAATTTAATATTTATTAATTAATTATAATAGTAATAATGTTTAGTAAAAGTTTATCGTATTGTTAGGTAAATCCGTTATTACATTATAAGATTGTAAAATTTGTTAGCGTTGATTGCAGTTGTGAAAGTTTATTAAATTGACTGTATTTAAATTAATAATCGTCTTTGGTTATTTTTTACCATCAAAAGTACAGATTTTAGGGAAAAATAGCACTGATAATAAATCTACTGTACCAAAAATTTGCAGAGAAACTAACTGCTGCCGAATTAACCAAAATGTTATATGGATTTAGTAAGACAAAATTATGTTATTTTTTAAAGGTTATAAAAGAGTCGAATATCTCAAATTTCTTTATTTAAATTAAGCGACCGGTTTCGTGGAATTAAAAATGAAATATTTGAAATGAAAATGTATATTTATGACAATTTGTTAGCAACTAATTTCATTATTTTTAAACAAAAATAACATATTTCATTATTTTTAAACAAAAATAACATATTTCATTTATTGAATACGTATTACAATTCCTCTACATTGATATCTAAATACATTTTAAAACATTTATTAATCTGGCTGAAGATGTGGTGACAATTTTTAACTCCACGAAACCGTTTGCATAATTTAAATAAAGAAATTTGAGATATTGAAATTTTTTATAACCTTTAAAAAATATATTAACTCAAATAAGGGTAAGAAAAAATAAATCAAAAAAATTATATTAATATTAATGAATTTTAAAGGAAAATAGTTATTTTTCATGATTTCTGAGAAAGAAACCAATTATTAATGAGACTAACAAAGCTAAAACTTTTAAATAATAATTCTGCTTTACTGTTTTGATCAAATCCATACCAAGGTAATAATTATTGACGTAACAAGTCAGGATGGGGAAATATAAAGTGTGAAACCGTAAGCTGAGTATTTTAGCTCCTGAGTTAAGCAGACACGTTCCTGACAAGCAATGTATAAAATTTCGCGCGAAACCGCATATAATATTGAAAAATACACCATTTTTAAATTTTATTGTTGACAATCCTTTAAACAAATAGCAATTAGGGATGTTAAATGAGGTGAAATTAGTACATGTTAATAATTTTTATGTGACTTTCATGTACTAGCTCTGTATTACAAGTGACGTGTGGTTTTACATACCTACTATCAAAGTATTTAATTCTGGGGCCTCAGATCTATAAAACCAGCCAATGATTTGTATCAAACAAATACATTTTAAAAGAACATTTATTTCTGTATAAGTATATGTAACATCAAATTCGAAATACGCGTTTATTTATTAGGACAAAATATATTCCAACAATGCGATTTATAGCTCATACTTTACGAAGTCTGGTATTCAAGAATTTATTACTAAAAAAAGTATTCGTGTAAAAGCAACAAGACTTTCATATAATAAGGAGTGGACCTTATATTACAACCTAGTCCAGGTTTCCTGTTATTTCGTTGCTTAATGATAAACTTATGATAAAAAATAGTGCTGCACTCCAACTCCCGTATTTGAAGAGATACTTCAAACATGTTGCTACGTATTGTAACAAAAACAAACCACTACAGAATGATAGTTTGATTGTTGAAACTGATTTTTAAAGGTTATATTGATTAAAATAGTCAGTGAGAGAAGGTCTACTCTAACACTTAGCGAGCAGTGCGATGGAGGAAAGGAGGTACCGCATAGTACACTATTGATACTAAATTACGGTTTATGGCAATCGTTGCGTCTTTCTCTGATACTATTAACATTTAAGACTGTGAATAGCATAATTAAAAATATACTTTTATACAGTAATGTTACATAATTATCAAGTGAATTTATCTTAGTTCACGTCAGCAGTTGCTGCAAAGTTTCAGATCTGGCGTTTTTGTTTATTGCAATTTAAAACTATTTATATTATAGATTAATTACAGCCGAGTTCATAATTATGTCTATGTAAATAAAAAACCTGTCTATAAATACATATTATTTAATAAAATGGGGTTTGACTTACATTTATTTAATAAAATTTCGTAAAATTTCACTCTAATACAATTTAATTATTTGTATTTTCTTCTATCGTATAATAATTCATCTTTATTCAAATAAATACTACATTGAATTAAACAGTCAAGATAATGTACCCTGAGGCCATTACATTCTACGCGCTTAATAAGAACAAGAACGCGGCTTAATATTTACAATACAGTCAGGTAACTAACTATATCACATATGCCTATCTTGTTTCCATAAACACAACTAATTATAAGATTTGCTTATGCAGTGCCCACCGCTTTCCACACGGCATATAGAATTGCAATAATTTCACTTTTGCTGTATAAAAAACAAAGAAAAAACAATAATCCAATTATTTTATGATCTCTTTAGAAAGACTTGAACTACGTTATTCTTAAATTTAATTAAGTTTGCTTTGAAAATATGTTATTTATAACATTTTCAAGGTATGCTCTTTGTAAATTGACATTTTTACAGAAAATATATAAAATCTCCACGACTACTTGGCGTAATCAGTTAAAATGTATACATCTTAATTACAAATGCTGTTGCTGAAATAGCCTTCAAAGTGATACGCAAGAATTAAATATTTTGATAGTAGTTAGATTTTACCAATTTTCAAGGCTCAAGATAGTCATGAATGTTTGAATTTCTTGACGGTTTCAGGGAAAATCATCAACTGAGGCACTACAAGGGGCGGAGTCCTGAAATTTTAATGTAAAATGAAGTTTTCCCAAATGAAAAACAACAAATTTGTACTCCCAATATTATAATAATGTGTGTCCCAAAAGTCTTGAAATCAACTATTGGCATGACTTTGACAAACTAGGTCATTTCTTATATCACACATTTTAAAATTAAAAAAAAACTAGCAAATGGAAGTTTTATTAGTTGTCCCTGATTAGTACAAATTACTACCAAATTTGTATTTCTTATTTATTAAACCTGAAAATGTTCACACATAGTAACTTTTTACAATAAATATCTTTTGTTCTTGTGTGAACATTGTAATAATCAGTGACAACTATTAAAAGTTACATTTGTTGGTTATTTGTTTTGACGTTCTAATTTTGATATGTGTGTGAAATAAGAAAGACCTACTTTGTCAAAGTCATGGCAAGAGTTGATTCCACAATTTCTGAGACACACGTTACAATTAAATCATAGAAAACGATTATTTTTGGGATGAGCATAAACAATATGTTCTATTTTTTTGTGTTATGAATAAGTGTGAAAAAAGGATTTTTCTGGTATAAAACTCTAAAACATGGTATATTCTTGCTGATGGGAAAAAAGTTGACTTTTTCGACTTTTCAAAAACGGTACTTATATTAAACTTGTTGGTAATTCAGAATACAAGTACAAAAGAATTTTGTCAGTAAAATTGCTATTCGAAAGGTGTTTGTGTTTTTCAATTTTTGCTAAATAGGCATATTAAACTTGAATAATTTTTCCAACAGTACAAGACTCGGTATAACTAGTATAATATATTAAATTGTTAAAATGTTTAATTTCGAATTTGTTTCAACAGTATAATGCGATACAAACCGAATATTTATGATTTTTAGAAGTGGGAGGGGCCACAGTTGTTCTTTTTTAAACACCTTCACTAGATTTATTTTTATTATTCGGAAGACTTTTTCTGCTAATAAGTAGGTATAATTTATTGCAACGCAATTATTATGAATAATAGACAACAGTTCATAAATGAAGGCCTATGTGAATACCTAACACCTTTGTCACGAACAAAAGTCGCGCTATTCAAAAGTAAATAAAAGTAGCAAAAAAGGATATTGTTTTTCAATTATAACTGTCGTTCAAGTTGCTAATAACAGATTTTCAAACAATTATGTAAGGAAAACAAATTTGTAATCTAGAAAAATATAAAATTTGAACTGTGCCGTCTCAGTTAACGTGTATGTATCCGTCGCGTCGGTGAAAACAAAGCATAACTAAATAACTGAAACTCTAATTTAACATTTATTACAATTTTAAATAACCGTGATGTGTTAAATAATTACTCTAGCATCGATATTTTATATCTACATACGCATAAATCAACCCCCTTCGCTCCAATTAATGAGTCTGTCAACAGTATCGAGAATACATAGTTTTAGGTAATTTAAATTTGTCACATGCATCCGTTACAGGTCCTTACGATCTCCACACTGTAGCCGCTGTCAATTCATATCCCCTGACAAAGAAACTATTGCATTTAGAAATTTTGAATGCATTGTGTCCTGTTGCAAAAATTATAAATTTTATTAAAATAATTTTTATAAATTTTCTCGGAATATAATTAACTTTATTTCTTAATCGTAAAGGTTTGTAAATTAAAAAGTTTTCAAGAAAACAATTATCTGTTAATAAATTCTGAGAAATTTAAATATTATAAAAGTTGTTCTATCAGTTGAATAAAATCATATACGTATAAATTTGCCGAGATTATGATTTATTTTATTCAATTTCATTTTAGTAGTAAACGACTGCACTTCTACAGCAGGGGAATGCACAATGCTCTTTTTGTAAAGATTAAAAGGGGCGCTGAATTATTTGTAAGCATACCTTTAAAAGAATTTAAAATTTGTATAGATTTTGAATTTTATGTTTTTGAATTGTGTTTAAAGGTAATTATAACACACTTTGAAGTGTGCTCGATAAATTATTATAAAGTTTAATTATTTTTGATATTAATTTAGAATTTTAAGGTGTATATTAATAATTAAATTGAAAATAATGATTCGAATAATTTCCAATGATTAGGTTATTGTCTAGTTGTGGCAGATTATTTTATTTTTAAGAGAGGATAATTAAAATAACAATAAAAACTATTTTTGTACTGATTTTTTAAATACTTTTTAGTCTGTCGTAATAGTAGTCAACAGGGAGACCGCGCTATGTAGTTTTTTGTAGAAACAGATTATAAATAAATATAAAAATTAAATAATGTATTATTTTTGTTATACTTAAAAACAGGATCACCCACTCACCCTGAATTAATGGTATCGTCCTGGTTTATAAGGCAAAAAGACCAACGAACATCAGTTATTTCAAATGTAAGTCCAGGTGGCCGCAAGCCACTTCGACGGAAGAAAAATTCATTGTTAATATAAACTGTTTATTTATTTTAAGAAATGAATAGTTGGGGTTTGTGTTGCTACTCCGGCATATACACACTATACAAATATAGCTTCATTTGCCGGTTGTAAAAATAATAAATAGAAAATTCTCTTTCACTTATTTGCAAATAATAATAAAAAATACACTCAAAGCACATATACAACACCAAACACAATTTCTTAAAAGTTTGTCCTTGCAATGCCAAAGCTTTATATCAGTAACAACGGACAGATCAAAAAAAAACCTCTTACTCCGAAATCCTCTGTTGTCATCATGAATTCCGGGAGAATCGTTGTCAGTCGCTGTACCATGAGCGACGTCGCCGTCTTCAGACATATGAGCGTCTAAGCTTTCTTCTTTGACATTCCCGAGATTTGGTGTCGGTTGAGGGGACATAGAAGCGCTAGCAGGTGAACATGAGTCCGTACGGGGACTTGGGCCCAGAAAGCGGTCATCCGACGACGAAAAAATTCCAAGGCTCGACGGAACTTGAACCGAATCACTATTAGTTTCGATTTTTAAACACTTCGGCGGTGTAAAAGCTGACGGCGAAGAAAACGATTTTAAATCTGCAAGCGGACGAAACGCTCCCGAACCGAGAGATAAACCGGGGTGTAAAAATTGAGGCTGAAGATGATTTAAAATATGAGCCGGAAGACCACCGTAAGCTTCCATATGACGAAGACCGAATGTTGCTCCCGTAAATGGTCTATGCATATCCTTTGTAGCTTCGGCCATCTGAAACTGTTTTTTATTTATTTACAATTATGTTAATAAATTTATTCTAAAATACTAAAATTTATAATCGTTTTGTTAGCGCTACTAATATTAAAACTAATAAAAACGAAAAAAAGTGTAAGTCATTGTCTCTATTTGCGGTATCAATGACTTCATTCTCTTAAACGAACCAAACTATTATTTGAATATATCTTAAATAATTGTCACCTGTGGATTAAAGGGCCGTTGAATTCTTAAGGCGTCCTGCAGACTGCCGGTCGCTTGAGAAAATACGACCAATGCAGGAGAATTAATGTGTGCAGAACTTGGTACATACGCTGAATTTTCCATATCTATAAATTCAACACACAAGGCACTAATTATAATAAGATTTTACACCAAAATAATTAGTAAAACGCAATTAAATAATTCTAAATTGTGTGTACTATTAAAATATTAAACACGTTTACCTGAAAATTCTTTTATTATTGAAGCAATAGAAAATACATAAATCGCGCGTTATTCAAAGCCATTTCGAAACTGGCGCTATAACCACCGAGTTGCTACTGACAAGTGAGAATCCATTCCTAAGGGTACACGTTGTACTCCCACCCTATGCGCGCGCACCACGTGCTCCGCATACTTCTAAAAACTAATCTATTCAACATTTTCCATCTAACTTGACAAAATTTAATAAACCTCACTACTAATTCTCATGATAAAGTTAGCAAAACATGGCGTTTTCTGAAAATTTGTTGTAAAAATGCTAAGATTTTCTATTATATTACCCTAATAAAAATACTACCCTAAAACATTATTATTTTATATTTTTTCCTAATTTAACTAATCTAATTCTGTTATAAATTTTCTTCGAATAATTAAATAAAAATTTTAGCTATAACTACAGCTTAGCCTGTGACGCTTACAGGTATTGTAAATATTAAATATTTTTATTTCGATTACCTTTACCCATAAAATTTATCTGGTTCGTATACATTTAATGAATAGCGCGCCTGTTTCCATTTTGGTACTAAAACACTACTTATAAGCTAGAATTGAAAGATGTAAGCTGTAATATTTATTTTTCTTGAATAAAACTTGTATAAAATAAAACTTTTATTTAGTATAAATTAAAAAAACTAATAGTCAACGAGGGTAACTGGTATATAATAAGACTTGGGACAAAGGTGTGACTTATTACGGGGGTAATTCAATAAACTGTGTTAAAATGAAACGTGCAGTTATTTTTTCGGTATAAAAACATTTTATTTTTCAACAGCGTCCTCCTCGAACCCAATACACATATTTCAACGTTATTCTAGACGTTTAATGTTTTCAGTAAACTAAGATTTATCAAAATCTGCAAATACGCGTCTAATTGCGGCGATCACTTCTTCACTGAATGAAAATTTTGTACCAGCAAGTTAGGTTGTCATGTTTGGAAATAAGAATAGTTAGAAGGGTGAATATAGGTCATGTGAAAGCATTTCAAAATGCAATACAAGCATTTTTGCACTTACAATAACTGAAGAATGTGCTGATGCGTTATCGATTTTGTCATTCAACTGATCCCCTATTAGTGTTCTACCTTTTTGAAGGTAGTCAATGAAAATTATTCCGCAGGCATACCAAAAAACAGTTGCGATGGCTTTACCAACCGATAACACCACTTTTACCTTCTTCTGTGTACCTGAACCAGCTTCTAGCCATTGTTTCCATTGATTTTTGGTTTCCGGAAAATATTGGTGAATTCTAGTCCCATCAACAATAAGAAAGTCACGCGAAATTCAGCTATCACGCTTAAATAGTTTCAAATGAAACTAGTTGAAAGATTACACTTTTGGTTCATTGTTAACAAAGCGTTTTCATATCTAAATCATCATGTAAAATTGAAACCACTGTACCAAACTACAAGTTTAAAGCCATCTCACACACCTTCGCTCGACGATCTACCAACACACATGTACTTTTGTAAACATTTCTGGTGTATGGGCATCTTTTGGCGTGCCAGATCGCTCAACATCGCGAACGCTTGTACGACCGCAACGAAAATTATTAAACCAGTTGTAAATCATCTTAATTGATGGAGCAGAGTTCAGGTAATATTTGTCAAGCTTTGTTTTTGTTTGTGTTATTGTTTTTCCACGCAGAAAATAATGTTTAATGAGAACGCAAAAATTATTTTTATCCATTCTAGAGAAACTAATGCAAGTTGTTTATCCTAAATGGCAAACACGCCTAACTTAACTGTTATCTCCTTTAATATATTCCACTATCCTATATACAGGGTGCAACATAAAAATTCATGTTATTACTTCATGAGGTGATACTTTGAGCAATTTTAATCCAAACCATGTTCGTAAAGCTAACCGTTTTCTGGCGTTTATACAACCACTGCTTTGCTAGTACGTTTCATTACCAAAAATTAGATAAACGTGTTGCCCAGATTTTGAGTTATTCAAAAAATTGTGATATTTTCAAGAAATTTCAACACCATGTGACTAGAAAGCGGTTAGTTTTACGGCCATGATTTATTCAGACTTTTTGGGTTAAAATTGCTCATAGTATCATCTCCTGAAGTTATGACACAAACTTATCTTACACCCGGTATTATTATTATTATATAAATTGTCAATTGTCGAAAACAGTGTGCAGATCTCACGTGTTGTCATTTATGGGTCCGTTCACTTTCCCTCACCTCTAAGTTAACCGATTTGTCACAAAACCTAACTCCAGATTGCTTAGATATAGCACTCCAAAGATAATCAAAATGCATCCCATATTTTTGAGGACAGCTAAGTTAATACTTACTAGCACTCCTGTCCGAAATTAAAAATCTAGCCCTGATTTCTTTAGGTCTAGCACCACTTAGCTCTACAACGTTTACAGCTACCACCACTATCTCATGATTTTTATATAAGCTTGAAAGAATATACTTTAGCATCCCTCATTTGATCTCTCCGCTTCCAAAGCTAGCTATAACTCCTCTAAACCTAGAACCGCTAAACGTAAATCTTGCATGGTACTGGGAAGTTATCACAAATTTCTCTAACAATAAGCTTTAACAGTTTTGTTCCAAAATCAAACCTTTACTTCCCTGTCTCCAGTGAGCAGAATTACAGGCAGTACCATTGCTAAACGCATATTGTAGAAACTTCATATAGGATGTTTTATATAGATCGCTTATAATGAGAAGTAGACAACGGCATTATACTTTTTGTCACATTTGAATGTTTTTTCCAATAGTGAACAATTGTTACGATGTTCTGACAAATTTCAAAATAGAAATTTCGACATTTTGTTGTTACATTTCCAAAATATGAGTTTATATCCTGATTACCTTCAGGTGCTAGCTTTAAACTTAGTGGAGCTAAATGCTGTTGGGTTTAAGCAATCAGCAGTTAAGATTTAAGATAAACTAATCAACTGGGAGGGGGGAGTTAATAGAATTCTCCTATACCTCGTTCACAATTTGAAAATGAGTTCGCTTCAACGTATATTTTACCTTTAGAAACAGCATTGGGATCATCTCATCGGCCAGAAACTACGTTTAAAATCTCTTTTTTCTCACTCACACTCACACTTCTCTCACACCCGGCGTTTTGAAAGTAATGCTCAGCTTAATGTTTTCGGCAACACAAGTGCGCACTTATCACTTCAGTTTTTACTCACAGACTATCTACGATCCACAGGGATGCTCGGTTTTCTCGTTTGCTTTCGGATGCTTTAAAAGCACTCACTTTGCATACACCCCGTGCACTCACAGAGCATATAGTCTCATTATCAAATAGTCACGCCTTCTATTCAGTAAATTTATAAATATAAATGTTTTATTCCAGGGATTCTTTATTATTTAATATCGCTGATACTTCAGCAAAAATCTGAAAAATAGAAATAACTTTAATTTTCGAGTGACCTAGAATTTTAATACATTTAATGCAATGGTGTTGAAGAGCTTTGTCACTCTTAGAAAAGGGATCCTTTGATTATTTAGAATATGAGTACCACAGAAGTGTTCCAATTTTTGAAATAAAATACTCTGGCTAAATTTGGCTAATAAATAAAGCTTGTATTATAAATAGCAACCGCAGAAATATAACTTTTATATATTGAAGCGTTGTTGTGATATAGTAAGGTTTGAAAATTAACATAGTATAATACTACCCTGAATCAAAAATACTAGGAATACTCAGCATTACACACCTTCATGAATTTTTGTGGACCATCCAAATTTTCGAAGCTACCATGAATCCTCTCGTATATACAGTGTATGTAACGTTTTCAGGAAACGTAGTGAAATAACGTAAAACGAAATTAAAAGAATTGACACAATTCTACGCGTGTTCCCGTTATAAAAGTGTAAACTGGAAACGTAAGAAATAAGATAGCGGTAAAGACGTTGAAAGCTGTAAGGGTAAAATAACTATCACATACCACAGTGTAAATCAAACGAACCAATAATAATTATAAATAGTAAGAATTAATTAAAATCCGTTATAACATTATAATAATCAAAATTCAACTACGTGTAATTAGTCTATATTACACAATATTGTACAATACCTAAATGTAAAGATAACCGTAAAAATCAAGTTTCGATTATATAATTATAATAGTAATTAAGAAATATTCCAAACAAACCGATTAATAATTAAACTAATCCTACTTATTTAATTATTAAATATTGCGTAATGTTAAGCAACTAAAATATTGATGTAATGTTACTTTATAATTATCAATTATGTTAAAACAAAAGACAAGGACAAGGTAAAATCAGCATTTGCCGAAGAAAGAAAAAATGTATTAGAATTAGTATAAATATAATGCAATTCTGCTGAGAAGGGAAGTCTATTTTGGGACTGCAACTCCAGTGTTAATCTGGATGCCGACACAGTTGTTAGCTTTCATTACCACCGTAGCCTGTCCGAAAGGTCAAGTATTTTAATACAAAACAGGTAGTGATTCTTGTAGAGCGTTTCATAGGTCCAACGCAGTCCTAACCTTCAGACCGCTGACCTGGACATAGCTCCAGGTACGTAGCCTCAAACAACCGAGGAGAACTCTTCTAAATAAACACCGCCACGCCAAATTAGATTGTAGTTGTTTCAGTAACGGAACCAATTTGACACCTGGCGCCGAAACGTATATGTATCCCGAATTGCATCCGAAGCAAGGATAATATATATATATATATATATATATATATATATATATATATATATA
>JAHWXV010853459.1:0-12505 GCA_024586415.1 Phrixothrix hirtus
GATCACATTGAAGTTGTGCTCTCAGTATTTTTGTATTCGCTGTAGTGTAAAGACGTTTGTTTCGGATTGTGCACCCCCAAGACATACCACTACGCACCGCCGTTGTTTTCATGGTTATGCAAGAATTGTTTTAATAGGTTACTGGCAGTCGGTTAATTTTCTATTCTGCTGTTATCAGATATGACTGGTGCAGCAGCCACAAAGTGGAAAATGGACTTGGAAACAATATTCGTTATTCCCATACTGAATCGTAAACTTGAAAGGCCCTATAGTTATATCCTGTATATTAAGGAATCGAAATTTACTATTCATAGAGAACCGAGATCTCTTTTCTAATATGTCACCTTCCAATATTTAGTATTTGTTATCAAAAGGATAAGGGATGCCGAAATAACTACACCCTGTATATAAAAAAAATGTATTTGATAATTTAGTAATAGTTACGTACTATATCGGCACACGTGATATATTCTAGTACAATTTGACAATGGGCTCTACTTTAGTTGACTAAAAGAAGAAAAGTTTGTTCACTCCGACCACCTGGTATAAGGTTTCTAGTCTTACGCCCAAACTATATAATCTTAATTAATTTTGAATTTAACTTGAAACAAATGATGGTTATCGATCTTCACGTAAATCACTAGGTCGAGCAATAATGTTTTCGTGCACACACTGTATCTTAAAAACTTGATAAACTCAGACTATGGAAATAAAATAGACGTTATACGATATCCGTTTATAAATTGAAATTAGCACTTCAAGACAGCATATTTGCAAGTACAGAAATAATTTGGAAAACAATAGAAACTTGGTCAAAACGATTTAAATCAACATAGATTCAAAATTTGTTGACTCAAAAAGGTTCGCACTTCTATTACACAAATTAAAGCCATCCCTGACCCGGAAATGATTATTTACAATTAAAAAGTAACAACGAAGCCGTTTAAGTCAACGAAATTATAAATAGAACAGAACGTGAGACTTCAGTACCCAAGCGCCTGTGAGATATTCTCTTTTAAAATAATGTAAAAGTAAAATTTACAATTGTTACAGTAATTAACAATTATTTTAGCAATATGATAATCTGCCGTTCTAAATGAAAACGGAAAATTGAATTACTTGTTTATAAAATAATCTTTAGTTCACTTGTTTCGCAAGTTTGTAAATTCGGGATACAATTTACTTCTAATAAATGTATTAACTGAAATGGCGGCAATCAAGTTACGATGCCAAGGTATTTTGCATTTAAGCGCCGGAGAATATTGTGGGTTCGCAAAAATATAACATGAAACAGCGTCAAATAAACACTTACGGAATTGATTGCGTTTACGGATGGAGACGTGTTTTTTCCTTGCCAAATTTTCATTAAGGCCCTGAACGGGTATAGGTCATACGGGAATATGATTGCTTCTATGCTGTCAAATTTTCGATCCCAAACACTCGGGAGTTTGGTTTCAGCTACTTCGCATAAGATAGGTACACTAGACTTTCAACTAATGCAATTTAACAGGTAACTGGGGCAAAGAAGGCACGCTCGAAACCGTAAGCTGATTAACTTCTTATATTTTTATCTTAGTTTTTCTTCAGTCCAACCTGACTGTAAAAAGATTTGCGATCCACTACTGTATTTTTAGTCTTTTCCACGGAATCGACGTTTTTAGTTGCCACAATGGCGAATGATTTTTTTGTCGACCATCTGTATTTTTTACCTCTACGGCACAATTATAGCAACCAAAATGCTTGTTACGAGGAATCTAATACTACATTTTTTAAGATTTCTTTGGTCGTTCTTTTCGGTTATTTCCAAGACGGAGTGGAACCTTCAATTGACTAATTGGTATATGCGTTTAAACAAAGCTAGAATTATTTCGAATAAATAATTGATGATTTACAGAAACTTATAAATGAGTAACTTCTCTGTCCGAATTTCTATTCTTTCAATAAGGACATAAATAATACAATATTTAACGTAATTTTATAAAATGATTCTTTACAAGTAGTTCATGAAATGGATTAAATTAGTTGACTATATTGACTTACTTATTCTTTGAAATTTAATTTTTAGATGATTCACTAAGCTTATTCTTACCCTAATAGAACTCATTTTAATTTGTTATACGCAAAGTGATGCGAAACTAACGAAAAAAAATAACTTATGTACACCCTAACATGAAAACAACAATCAGTTCCTTTTGAATTTTATCAATATAGTTATTATATTCTATATAAATTTTTATTTTTAATTGCTTTTTAAAATTAAGTAAATGTACTTGAAGCCTCATTTTAATGTACTTATTTTTAACCTTTGCTACTTATTTTATATGATGAATAATATCTGAAGCAAACTACTCTAGGTAGTTTCGTCTATTTGTTATACACTAATTAAGCACTTCATAAGAAATATCGTAAAACGTTTCAAGGTCTCATTTAAAACATATATTTCAGAGTATTCCACGATGTGTTAGAAAATAATTGTATCATTTGTAGAAGGTTGCGTTTTTATATGAATATTTTTAAATATGTATTCTTGGGTAATAGTTTATTTCGAGTTGTTTTAGGAAAGTTGAATGTACAGCAAAGACAAGGGTGGTATGCACCTTCATTTGATAAAGGGCTATCTCTAATCACTATTATGTTATTCAGGTACTTATAACTAAATCTAATATATTGTGATGGCAATTTTTTATATAATTAGATTGAGATATATCATTACTATTGTATTGATGAGTCTCAAATTTGAATTTGTATTTGATAAATTGAAATCCCCACAAATTAATGTATTTTTATTAAACATATCAAAATGAGTGTTTTCTAATTGTTTTATAAAGTTAACATAGCTACTTATTTTACTTTGTGGTACAAAGTATACAGCTACGACAAATAGGATAGTGTATGAGTTGATAAATACCTAAATAAACTAGCTTCAATTTCTAATTAAAAACATCGACAATATGTGCCTAATATTTATTATTCACAGCAATAATAACTCCACTGCGCTTAGATTTACCTGTGCTCTCTGCGTTTCTACCTTTACAAAACAGAGAATATGTTTGCGGTACTACTTCTGCATTATTTATAGAATTGTTAAGTTCTGGTTCTGATAACTCCATTATATCGTAGCCATTGTTGCATAATATTTAAATAGAAATCCTTAAGTTTTGTTCGCATTTAAGTTATAATATGATTGAGTATTTACAATTTGATCCTAATTTTAGCGTTAGATTAAACGGCTCAGCACTAATGTAAATATAAATTTATATGAAAAATGTAAACAATATAAAATTAAATAAACAATTGCTGAAACGTATCTATAAATGTGTTGTTAGACACCGTATTTAATAATTAAACAATTACGTTGTTCTAACATTAGAAATTTAAATAAACTACCATTTAATTTAAATTTCTAAAATATGTTACGTAATTCTCGTTACGTATACCTATTATCTTACTAAATTTAAAAAAATACTTTCATTAGTTAATAGGTATCATTTAAAAACAGATGACTTCGAGTCGTAGATTCAGGGAGGTCGATTTCCAATCAATCGTGTTATGCTTACCTACATAAAATGGTTCAACAATTAAAAAAGTTACATCTGAACGAAATCAAAGTTTGCTTTCGAATAAATTGAAGAAATGACGTCAGTTCACTCTTCTTTAATAATTTGGAATTTATAAATGTATTAATGCTAAAATTACTTTCCAAGGTATTCCATCTTATTAAAGGATTTATAATATTTCTCTTAACGCTTCAAGAGCAAATTTATGAAATTAAAACGTAAGTAATTTAAATAATCTTTGTACTAAACTTAATTACGTGAATTAACTATATAATGATAACTAGTAGCCAGCAACAAAATGTCTATTAACATGAATTTACACTAATCTTGCAAAACGATATTATTTTAAAACCAAATAATTAAAAAAAACGAACATATTAGTTCATTTATTTGAACGCATGTTTCCATAGAAGACTCCGAGCAACGGCGAATGCTTCATAGAAGGATAGTTAAAAGTTTCTTTTCATTAATACCAAACTGCGTGTCGTTAATCTGGATGATTTAATAATTAACCGGTCCAAGGTTATTTCAAACCATCAATCAAAATTAAAAGAATATTAAATTCCTCCTAATCGTGACCTTAATATCGTATGCGTGCAAATAAACATGCCGATAGCCGCTAAATGCAATTTTAATTAATAAAATATAGGAAAATTCGTATTAATTCTTACCCACTAAATAGTAGCGACAACAAACAAATTTTTGATTTAAAAATAATTATAAAACGTAATCAACCGCTTATAACTTGGAACCATTGACATTATTTAAAATCATGTCTTACTCGTGTTTTATTTTCCAAGACCGACTGCGAAACATATCGTTATCACAATTTTGAATTTTGTTAGCAATGTAATTTAGTACTATAGTACTATAAAAATAAATATTTTTAAAAGTTGCAAAATGCACCGCAAATCGCGAGTGAATTTTAAAATAAGTGTAAAAATATAAAACTTCAAAGCAATGGGTTGTAAATTGAAATTATTCAAGGAAACATTTTACATAAAAAGTCTTGGAATAAAGACACCGCCAAATAGAAGCTCTATTTGTCAACATCATAAAAAAGCAATCGGAGCTGAAGCCTTTATGCGCAAAGGGAAAAACCGCAATTAGAACAGAAATTTAACGTTTGCTATCTCAAGCACGAAACAAAGAATTTGAAAGATGCCTATTGGGTAATAGAAAATACCCGAGTGAGATGCCCAAATGTTATAAAAGCCAGAACACGCAATCTGCGTTATCTTTTCTTGTGTGAGTAAGTTTCGCTGTTGTATTGATCAAGCGGAAGCCAGGTTTAGATGCGTTGAAGTTAGAAATATAAATCATCTTAACTTGTTTCATGTATTGGGGATTAAAAAGCATTAAAATTTACAATTCAATTAAAATGAAATTTTCATAAGTAGGAAGATAAAACAAGCATTCATTTACGTAGCTTAATAGAAAGGCTGTTAGTTTGAATGGGAACTTAAACTTAAGAACTTAAGTCAGCTGACCTGGAATGGAATAGCCAGATGGAAGCCTAAAGTATTTAAAATCGAAGATAGTACAAACACAACGTAAACCGTAAGTGTATTTATCAAAACTTTTTATAAACATTCATTAAACAAATAAACTCAAGATATTTCAGGCTTGTTATTTTAAATTTTAATATTTTGTTTTACTTTGAATAAACACTTTATAGAACCAGAAGTTCTTTCTCGAATGCAAACAATAGAATTGAAGTAAACTCTTGTTTGTATAGAGAAGCAATCAAAGACGCTGTAAATAATAAATGTTTTCTTTAAGATTTATGTGAATTAGATTTAAATGATAATATTGTCGATTTGAAATTTTATTTATTTGAATTTTCAATAAATGTACAGAACGTAAAGACGTCGTTACTTACTTTGGTTTTCACCAAAGTCGTTAATCGTATAAAAATGGTGAGATCGCTGAGATCTAACGTAACTATTTGAATAGAAAAATTATGTTAATTTTCTTTCTAGGTAATACGAAACTGCAAAGAGAAGAGTCCGTTATTTGTAGGTGTCTTTACCCTGAACTTATTGATAAAGATCAATACAGTTCGAAATAGTTTGTCTACTTCAATCTTAAAACCAAACAAAGATTATTTAAATTAATAACTTAATAAAGCAATTAATTAAAATTGCTTAAAAGTTGCCAAACGCTATAGTTATAAGTATTTTATAAATAAGTTTAATTGCGTGAATCCCATAATAATATACGTAAGCTCCAATTCTTTTTTAGCTTTTTAGCTTGTATGCGTTTTTTTTCATCATTGGAATTAACAGTTATAGTACATCTTGTGTCCAAACATTTTGTACTCAAAGTGTTTGATGGCATCTTTTAATAGTTCACGGAATAACTTGCAAAGATCTTCTCCTAAGTCGTTCTTAAACGGCTGAGTTTGTTTTTATTCGCAAAACTTAACTCACGACAGCAATAGGTAATAAATTTTATTAGAACCGGCCTTGCTTTTTGACATTTGGTTTTAAAATATCTATGCAATGACACTTATCAATATCATTTTCGGTAATGTTTACGCTTAATCTGTTACTAAAAAATTGTATGACCGTTTGATATAAATCTTCTTTCATTATTTCATTGAATCCAAAGATACGCAAGGGATTTCTTATAGAATACTATCCTAAGCTATCAACGGCACTTGTTAATTTCATATTTTCTTCTTGTAAATATTATACAGCTGTTTTTAGTACCTTATTAGCTTCAATCAGGTGTTTTATTCTATTTTCAATTTTCTCCATGACCTTATTAGTAAGTTTTGTGTGTGCGTGCGTGCATGAGTGCTAGCGTATGTGTGTGCGTGCGTGTGTGCGTGCTTTTTAATTTGGTTTACTGTATTCAACAAGAAATGGCTACTTAATTACAAATCTTTAATTAGCCACTGTAGCCGAACAAACGGCTTCGGTATGACGAATACGATTTCAAAGTAGCATCAAGTAATGTTCTCAAATGTTATCTAAATACCCGAAAACGTTTATGTTCATTATCTTTAATATAAAAAGTTTTATCTTATTCATTAAAATTTCTAGTCGTGTTTTAATTGCAAGTTTATAAAATCTTCAATATAGAAACAAGGCTTTCACTTAATAGATGGCATTTGTAATATATATATATACACACAATTGTATTATTGAATACACACAGGTTTTTTAAATAACTTTCACATTACAAAGCCGCTTTAGCACGACATTAAATTTTTTTGATAAATATCTTCACATTATTAATATTTGCACTCATTTGTGTTGTATGTAATTGAAAATTTGAGAAACTAGTTAAACACCTCCAGGGTAGTTAATAAATTTCATAAAATTTTGCGTAATTCGTATGTTCATACAAATTAATATAAATAAAACTTGTGTCAACTGAATATATTTGTCAAATAAATTTATAATAATTAATGCGTAAAAAATTATAATTAACAAGTAATAGTGTAGTACTACATACGAATATAAGCAAACTTAAATCATTTAAAGAAACACGATCCACAACTTTTTATTAAAACAGCTGGTGACCTTTACTCGAAGGAGTACTTTAATAGTAAAGGAATATAATATTTTTTCAACAAAAACAAAATTGTATTTGTGTTTTTAAGTACGCTAGACGGGAAATTTTATACAATCCCGTATTCAAGATAGATTTGTACACGAAGATTTAGAAATTTTTTTTTAAATTAATTAAAAATTTCTACAGATTTATGTTCACAAAGCTACTGGGTACACGTTCGTTAAAAACTGTTTACAACATCCTCGGGCGTCTTCCACTTTTCAATTTCCACATATTTCTATTCTGTCATAGACCTACATGTAGTTCCTTCTCTTTCAGCTTTTTATTTGTGCATTCTGTCTGAAGGGTTTCCTTCTATAGCGTGGTTGCCAATTTAGAATCTATTTTGGGAGCCTATTTTTGCCCATCTACTGTGCATCGTCATACCCTACTAACTATTTATTCCTTACTTCATATATTGTTGTGTGTGCGTTCTTCATATGTTAAAAAGTCAAGACGGCATTGACACCACCAGTCTACAGATTAATTACGGAGATTTTAGAATAATGGTAACCAGACTACTCAGTGTTTTCTAGTAAGCGTGGCGAAGTTGCTAACTTCCCACGATTCAGATTTGTCGTCTTCCAACAATTTGAATAGAATCTAATACATTTACAATTCCATCACGTTTAGGTTTTAATCACAATCTCGTGATTTTTTGACTTTTAAAGGCAATTTTCTAAGAAGATGCCTAGCTCTTCCATTGATATACTTTTTTCGCTTTTATCCTAGTATTCGAAGGTAAAACCTTCTTCTATTATAGGGATTAACTACCGAAACGAGTATAACTTCCATTTATTAAAAGAGATGATATTACTTCTCCTATTCAGTTAAACTTCTCGATTGATAAGTGGTGTAGGCAATGAACAATTTGATACTAAAAGGACAGAAAAATAATTCGTGATACTTTAAAAAAATTCTTTGCAATTATAGTACTTAATAATGATTAATTAGTTTGTTAATTAAAACTATCAAATATAAACGAGTTTTTGTAAATGGTGTCACAGGAGATGCAAAATCAACTAATCAACTGATGAATAGAATGAAATAAACAGATTATTAGTTATAGAGATAGGTTGTAATGGTGCGTTAAATTTGCATTGGACATGATTTATTTCCTGCTAATGAATAAAATAAAATGCGATAGAATTGTTAGAATTACCGAACCCTGCATCTTAGCGGTTAGAATGTCCGTGTTATGTCTAGCACGTAACAAATCGTTATTGGAAGTTGAAAAACTTCCAGTTTCAGCTATCTATTTTAAATATAATTGCTCTAGACTTGAATTCTCAATACCATGAAATCTCTTTCACTTATTATAAAGGTACATAGAAACTCTTGAGCGTAACTCAACTAACTATCCATCGTAATTTATGTTTAAAAATGTCCTATAGACTTTTCTGTCTAAGTGTGGTCGAATTCTAAACCAATTTCTTAACTTTATTAATTAAGTAACGTAGTCCATGGTTTAAGTTATCCTATGAAATAATGAAAAGTTCCATATCTACACCTTTAACTTATCGAAATTGTACTTGACGATTAATACGAAATCTCAATAAAACATTCTTATTACAGTCTAGACGCAATTCAGTTATTCCTTAGATAAAACTTAATTGAAAATGTCTTAGAATAATTTCAAAGCACTAGAAATTTCTTCCATTTTATTTCTGGGCGCGATGCCAATTTAACACAACTTGGGTTGTTTAACGTTAAATTACAAATCAGAGAATTTCATATATAGTTTTTACTTATTCAGTTTGTTATTTATTCAAACGAATGGAGTTAATGAAATGTAATAATTTAATTTAGTATTACAGAACCAACTAGTGCTGGAGATCTAACATGTAGAATTAAAGTACATTCGGTATATGCTTTTATTTGTAATACCATCATCTATTTTATTATATAAGCGGTTGTTATTCGCTATGCAGATTCCTATTTCCATTAAAACTACTGCAGTCTTCATGATGAAACAAAAACTGTTTCATGCATATATGCAAAAATATCATATTCAACACTGTCAAACGGAAACTCAAACCTAATTGTTTTTATTCATCTTATAAGTTAAATTCTTAGATGTTCTAATGCTCGCAATACATCAAGAACTGTTTAATATTAATTTTTGTCGTCGCAACGTTTAAAAGTTTTCTACTTAATATATTTCAATTTTATAACTAAAACCATTAAATTTGGTATTTGAAATATGGTATTGACGAAATGTAATATAGGTCAGTGAGTAACATTTGTTAAACCGTTATGTAATTACTTTTACTAAAAGTTCCCAAAAGACACCCCTTTATTGTAAACACAGTTTACTTTTATTGCAACATGCATTCGCTTTCTATGTGTCTGTTTGACGTAAGTACTTATGAGATTTATGTGGTACGAATAAACAGACTCCAAGGGAACGCGCAGAGATTGCGCAATTTCGTCTTGGAAAACACCATTCTGTCATCCAAGAAATCAAAAAAATAACTGGTGTCCTAAATATGGTCTTTAGATCAAGGGTAAGAATTATACTAAATAAATTTCATTAATCAAGGTCTACACTGCAGGAAATTGACGTACAAGTAGTTCTAGTTAAAGTCGCTGTCGGGAAAATAACGAAGCGGTAAAGGCACGTGTCTTAGTAAACCTAGAACTTTTAACGAGACGACACCCAAAACAATTAGAAATAAATCAACATTATATAAGAGATTTTTAATCTTAATCTTTTATCAATTAAATTTAAATTGTACAATGTTGGAAAATTGTTAATACCAAGATTGATGGAAATTCTATGGTAGGTTAATTCACGAGATACGAATTTCGTAGATAAAGTGATCATGATAGACGAAGCGTACTTTCAGCTTAGTGGTTGTTTTAATAAACAAAATTTTAAATGCGGTGATATTGCAAATTGAAGCATTCCAGTTGCTTCATTATATGGTGCGTAGTATGATCTGAAAGAGTATTTTGATCATTATTTACTCTAAAATGCTGCAGATCAACCTTTAACGTCATGATCTGAAAATATTTAGCGCAAGAATTAGTAAAAACAATGGAATACTTTAATTTTAACATTTTGCGTCAAGAATTTATTCCGTTAAACAGCTTTCAATTGGTTATCGCGGCCCCCGTGGTTCAGATTTTAGTTGGTGGCAATTTTCTAAGGAAGCCTGTTTGGTCATAAACGAAAAACTCTTATTAATTAGCATTATCGTGCTAATTAATTCATATACTTACTCAAAGTGCATCTCAAGAGGTCACCAGATGAGTGATACAATGAGACTATATTTGTGAGAAATATTGCAGAGGATACTTGGCGTATGTAATTTTCAAATATAACCCTAATAGTTGCCTTATTTCGTTAATTACTATAAGAGTTGTAAGCTGTGTTTCGTGCTTTTGTACCAGACATACTCAAGCACAAAGCGGAGCACTTTCATACGCATATATGGCATGACAGCTCAAAAAAAAGGATGTGAGTTCGTATCGCGGGTTTCTTGCTGCCTTTTGTTTAAGAATTTGAAGGTAGCAATTGATAGTTTAGATTATCACAAATAAATGTAGAACTGGGCACCACGCCATTTGGGAGAAACTCTAGTTCCACGAGCTTGCTCTGAATAACTTTTTCGATGTACCTCGTATATGCGTCGAACGCGATATCTGACGAGGGCAGGATTAATTATAGTACTAAGTGTCGGTCTATTCAGACTTATGCAAGTTCATACTTTGCGAATACACGTAATAATTATATTGAAAGTCAAATGATTATATTAATAAGATTGTAAAAATAATGAAACAAAATTTCGAATAGCCACAAGTCATTGACGTTTTGTTCTCTAATCAGGATAAAGACAAAGTTTAGATAATAACTTATTAATAGAATTCATGTAAGTTCATCATGACCACGAAAGAGATAACAATTTGAATGTATTCCAAATATTAACTAATTTAATTAACATTTCAATACCATAAAGCGATGTAATAATCACATAATCGCAAAGGCTGTAAGTCAGTAGAAATTTTGATAATCAATAAATCCCATTTATTTTTAAATAATCGACGTAGGCGACTAATAAAGATATCCAACTCAAAAGCTAGCTCTTAGATCGGGTTACTTGGGTGTAAAAATACGGTGGGATAGCCTGTTGACGGCATAGTGTCCGAAATGGAATTAAGTTTAAGTACATTTAATTAACATTTATTTTTGCTTTACGTCAAAGTTCAATGTTTAGTCTTTTATATACATAAGAATACAATGCATTCAGTATGTATGTAAGGATGAAACGTATGTGCACAGTTCCCAAACATCAGCATATAGAAATTCTACACATCAACATAAGAGATAGTGGTTTCAGGGTTTTTCGATTGTTATTACGTAAAAGGTAAAAATTGACACCGCAAGTTTGAATTTCATACATCATATTTCATTACTTATTTCCATTATATAAACATTAAATCATAAAATTTCATTTTGCATGTGTTGCGGTTAAAATCACAATTTTACGTAATGTTTAAGTAGATCAAGAATTTATCACAATACTGTAATAGTTTGCAACCCCGGTTGGAAGTCGAATATATTGCACCGATTTCTTTGAAACTTAAAGTATTTAGAAGTAGAAGTTAAAAGGATTTTAAATTTATTAATGGCAATTTGTGTGCAATGACATTTACGAAATACCATTGTAACGCCAGAAATATTACTACCTACATCAATGGTAGACAAAGTAATGGATGTGGAAGAGTGTTAGGTACTGAAATTTGACGATCTTAATCAAATGTATGAAGCACGTAAGCTGTAGAAGACTGATGATATTCATACAAACCGGAATAGATATATAAGGAAAAAGAGCAACATTCAACGTGTGTTATGGAATCGTTTGGAGGTTTAATTTTGTGTATAAAGAGAATATTGCCATTATTAGAGAAGTAGTGCAAAGGAAAATTTGAAGTGGGCAGCTGTTAAAAACAGATACAACAAAGTAGTTTCAGAAGCGCAATTCCGGCACTAAGCTCAACAAATAAATCAAGGAGGGACTTACAGAGAAAAGATACAAAAAATTGCCACATACAGATTAAATAGATTTACAGATGCTCTTGAGAAAAGATGTCCGTACATGACACCATTCCTAGAAAATATACTTGACAAGAAAGTATAACAAGGAATCTTCCACCAAAGAGACTTAGAACAAGGCCTACATGCGTCACAACATTTAAAAGTGTACACAGCATAGTGCTATGAAGAGTAACAAAATTTGTTACCGAAAAAACATTACAGAAAGCAAACCAAACGACAGAACATTGTAACGGTTTAAAATTCACTTATGAATTTTCTATAAAATTGGTATTGATTTAATACATTTAGTTGACGAATATAAATTGTTGGAGTTCCGTTTGTG
>JAHWXV010853564.1:0-10904 GCA_024586415.1 Phrixothrix hirtus
TCCTGCGCTTTGTAGTCACTCGGTACTCGAAATTTATAACGTGTACATATTTAAAATGGCGGTATCTCATTTTATATATACAACTATCTTAACTTATTTTAATTACAAACATTACGGTAATTTATCTAATTTTTAATTAGTTTATATTAGTTTATTTAATTTTTAATTAAATAAACTCCTAGGTTTACAAACATTTATATCTATAATTAATTATTCTAATTATTCAATGTTTCTTAAAGTCTTTTATATTGTGTTTCTAATTAAATTAATAATAAAATTATAACAATGAAACTCGCGAAAAACTGTATCGGTTTTTATAATCGCAATTTCGGTGTTATACAGGTACTTTTACAATGTGTTAATATGATGGCGACTGTTCAACTAAAAGCACAATGTGTGTTATAGCCTAAGAAATGTATATCCATAAAAACTGCATATGAAACTGATGTACCGATAATGAAAAGTATCATACGTTGGTATAAACAATTTAAAAGAACTGGTAGTGTGGGTATAAAAAAAGTCGGGAAAACCACGAACATCTAAGACGGTGAAGCGCCTAAATCAATCAAGGGGCGTAAATCCTTTTAAGACAGATGACCGGGGATTCTAATAACCAGAAGGAAACCTATGAATTGAAAATCGAAGATAATACAAACGCAACGTAAACCGTAAGTGTTTATTTATCAAATCGTCTTATAACTTTCATTAAACAAATAAAATCAAAGGTGCTTCATGCTTGTTATTTTAAGTTTTAAAAATTTGTTTTAATTTGATTAAACACTTTAAAGAACCAGAAGTTCTTTTTTAAATGCAAGCAATACCATTGGAGTAAATTCTTGTGTACAAAGTGTCATAACAGTTTGTGTAGAGAAGTAACCGAAGGGGTTGTAAATATTAAATGTTTTCTTTAAGATTTATTTGCATTAGATTTAAATGAGAATATTGTTAATTTAAAATTTATTCATTTGATTTTTATTAGATAAACGTATATAGCGTAAAACTTATGTTTCTTACTTGGTGAAATATAACAAAGTCGTTAATCATATAATATTGGTGAGATCGTTGAGGTCTAACGTAACTATTTGAAGAGAAAGATTATGCTAATTTTCTCTCTAAGTAATACGAAACTGTAAAAGTTAGAGTCCGTCATTTGAAGCGTGTTTACCTTCAACTTATTGATAAATACCAATACAGTTCGAACTAGTTTGCCTAAAACTAAACAAAGATTACGTAAATCAATAATGTAATAAAGCATTTAATTAAAATTGCTAAACAGTTGCCAAACGAAGTAGACAACACTACCTTGTCAAAGTCATAAGTAAGAGTTGATTCTAAGACTTCTGGGACACACGTTATTTTGTGAAAGTTTGGCATTTGAAGCATGCGTGGGAATTCTAGAAGCTATTCCGGTAGATACGTTTTAGGTTACATGAATCGAAATAAACTATCGCCATGATGTTTGTAAAGCAGCCATTGGAGTTCATTTGAAATTTTCTAAGATAGGATGTAAAACTTGAAATAATTTTAAACAATTTGAAAAAATAATTACTTCAAAAAGTATGACCGTATGAATGGTATCAACCTTTTTCAATAATTCTAAATGCAAAAACATGTGTTTAAATTCAGACAGCACATTGCTTATGATGAAGTAGACAAAACGGCTTAATAGAATTTATTAATCAGGCCAAATTGAAATTTTGGAAAATTTTAACTCATATTTTCAGATTGTATCGTATCAATTTATATAGTGCATCTGTGCATAAATATTTGTAATTTTTCCAAAATCGTTAAAAGTTTCAGGATTATCGTTAGCATAGATTGAATCCGGGTGATTAAACGGTATATCATTTGTTCCTTCTGTTATAATTACCTGATCTTCCTTAAATCCCGTATATCGTTTACAATATTCTTTAATTTTACATTTGGTTTAAAGATTATGTTTATATTAAATTTCCTCTCTGTCGCATTGTTTATATGAGATTTTAAATTCCTTCCGTGACTATCAGCTAATGCCAGAATTTTTGGTTCAGTTTTACAAGACATATGTGTTTGCCGATTAAAATAGAAATTATTATTCAAGGTTTTACCATTGATTTTGTTAACATTAGCAAAATGACTTTATCGTTTATACTCAATTTATTACTATCCTTGTACTTATTATCTTTAAAACTACATATTGTTTGTGTGGATGTATTTTGTACGTTTTTACTCGTTTTACTTAATTCCAATATAGTGTTATTTAATTTATCAATCATTGATTTATAATTTGCTAATTCATTAGCATGGCCTCAGAGCGTTTGTTTCATACTGGTTATTTTTTTCATTAGTTCAGTTTTTTTCGTTGACCATCAGATAATTTATCCTTCAGATCTACTAGAATGAGAAATATATTGTTTAAAGTTTTCATCTTCCTCTATAACACTAACACAGCTTAAACTAAAATAGGATTTATCCTTTTTGTCCTTATCAATGGTTTTTAAGTTCTTTTGCTGTCTAGTTATGCTATATGTGGCAATTTTCTTTTTCCTGTTGAAGATTTAAGTATGTATAAAATCACTATCTTTTTAAGTGATGTTTATTTTGATTTCAATAAGATTTATTTTGTTAAAATCCACTTTAAATGAAACCACTAGAAAACACGCCTACTCTATATTGCCACAGATTCATGGTTGTGCCATATTCCAAAAGGAAACAAACTTGCGGGGTATATATAATAATTAAGACTCTTAATTCTGTAAAATAAGTATTGTCGCACAACAAAACCAATAGTTCTATTAGCTTTGTTTATTAAATTTGTTATACGGTGGTCATAACTTAAGTGTGAATCAATGATGGTATCTAGATAATTAAATTGAGAAACATTTTCAATTAAAGTGGTATTGTTATAACAAACACGAATCAGAAGATAACTTTTTGGTAAAACGTAAATACTTACATTTTAAAATATTTAGGTCTAGAAAAGTTTGAGTACAGCAGGAAGCGAATAAACTAATATCATTTTGCAACAAACGATCTGAGATAGCAGAATCATCTGTACTAATAAATAATTTCACATCATCAGCAAATACTAAAATATTATAAAAATGAATGGAAAGTATAACATGGTTAATCAAAAGGTTAAGAAGTATCGGCGCTAAAGGGACCCTTGGGGTACTCCCGAAATTACATTGAACCATCCTGATTTAGAGTTTCCGATTGCAATCCTTTGTTTTCTGGCATTAAGATTAGAGTAAATTGAAGATAGGAGAGGGTTACATCAATATGTATAAAATTGCACCATTGAATACGGACACATTTTTAAAATAACTTTCACTTTTACGAAGGCGCTTTAGCATATTATTAATATTTGCACTTATTTGTGTTCTGTATAATTGAAAATTTGTGAAAATAATTAAACATCTAAATCGTTGTTAATAAATTTCATACAATTTTACGTAATTTGTATACTCATATAAATTCATGTAAATAAAACTTGTGTCAATTTAAGCTATTCATCAAACAAATTTATAATAATTAATGCGTAAATAATTATAATTAACAAGTAATGGTGTTTTACCACATACAAGCAAACTTAAATGATTTAAAGAAATACCTTCGACTACTTTTTATTATTAAACAGCTAGAGACTTTGATTCGAAATAGCACTTTAATAGTAAAGTTAACATGATTTTTTGTCAACAAAAGGAAAATAGTATTTATGTTTTTATTATTAAACAGCTAGATGCTCTGACTCGAAATAGTACTTTGATATTAAAGTTAACATGATATTTTGTCAACAAAAACAAAATAGTATGTTTGTTTATGTTTTTAAGTACGCTTGATGGTAAACGATATACAGGCTCGTCTTTACGATAGACTTTTACGCAAAATTTACAATTTTTCTTTTTAAATTACACTAAAATTTCTACAGGTTTATGCTTACAAAGCTTCTCACTAGTTAAAATTAAGCTAGATAAACATTAGTTTGATGGGAACATTGACGGTCTTGGATAAGCTTGATTTATTATCTACGTTCAAGGATATCAGTAAAATTAAGCGCTAGTTACATTCATAGAAACACTGACCTGCAGTTGCTTATCAATAAAGTTATCGTATGCAGACGTAATTCCTGTAAGCACCTATATTGATAACGAAGTATGATGCTAACTTGAATTATGTACATGATCATTATTATATTAATTTTAGAAGTAAGAACATATTTAATTTAGGTATTATGTAAGAACGTTTGGTTGCATCGATTTTGTAAAATAAAGATTTTTTAAAAACAATTGATCGTAGATTCAAAATTTAACTCGCATTATTGACTTTTCTTGTAGGCGATGATCAAGTAATAGAAGTTTTGTTGTATGTCATACTCTCTATCTTTTACAAATATAGATTTGACAATGAATGAGAAAATCATCATATCCGAACTTTTTGGTTCTGCTGACTTGTTGAAAATATACCTATAATCTCATAAACTATAATTGCGAATGCAGCTACTAGTACAGGGTTCGTCAGTGAAGTGGGAAAATTTAAAAACTCTGTAATTCATTTGAAATTTGGGTGAGGGCACTGAAGTTAATGATAAATTGTCAGTCATCTAACGCCATTTAGTAAACATGGAACAATGGTCAGGTGCTCATCATGCTTTCTGTGTTAAACCGTTTTATAAAAATGGTGACTCCGTGACAACTGTGAGAAGGTTATTTTGCAATCAGTACAATATTCCGCGTCATGGGCGAGTACCATCTATTTACGTAATCAATTTGTAAGTACAAAAGTTTGAAGAAACTGAATCTACTTTAAATTTAAAACATAAAGGAGCAGCAAGAAGTGTTAGAACGCCAGAAAACATTGATAAGAGTTCGAACTGCCATAACACGTAGTTCAAAACATCCTGCGATTAAACATGCATTAGCATTGAATATTGCTGAACCGTCGATACGGCGAATCTTATATAACGGCTTATTGTTTCATCTCTATAAAATTCAAGTTGTCCAAGAATTAAAAGGATCTGATTTGATTAATCGCATGAATTTTTGTCAAGTAATTTTGCAGCGTTTGGATAGGGAAGAAAACTGAATCCACCCTATGTTTATGTCAGATGAAGCCCATTTTCATCTCTGTGTAAATAAATAGAATAGCCGATATTGGAGCGCTGAAAATCCGATTCAACTACACGAGAAACCCTTGTATAGTCCTTAGATGACAGTATGGTGCGCTCTTTCATCATCTGGCATTATTGGACAATTATTTTTTGAAGATGGTCGACGAAATGCTACAACCGTTACTGCAGTTCGTTATGCAAACATGGTCACAACATTTTTGGGGCAAGAACTGGTTCGATTTCCCGAGATTACGTGGTTTCAGTAAGACGATGCTACGAGTCATACTGCTCATATGTCTAGCGCTACTTTATGGGAACTCTTTCCGAACCATATAATATCCAAAAATGGAGACATTGCTTGGACGGCTAGATCGCCTGATACTGTCCACATGCGACTTATCTTTTTAAGGTTGGCGCAAGAACAAGGTGTACGCTGAGCGACCGCAAACGTTAGAGGAACTAAAACTAAAAATTCAAGAAGAAGTTGCACATATTACACCGGAAATGTTACGGCGAGTATTATTTTTAAAAAATAAAATGTCAAGTCTAACTCAACATAAAACTGTAAAAATATTAATGTTAAAATAAATACTTTTGTAGATACAGTAGTTTTAAATTTTCTCGCTTCACTGACGAACCCTGTATTTAAATTTATTTAATTATAAAAAGGATGCTTATGTGGCCAATTTGTTTTGAGAGCGCAGTGTCAGTATTTTCAGGAAACACTGAAGATTCTCTAAATAATGTATGCAGACAATTATGCATAGAATATATATATTTTAGCGATTATTAGGAATGGAGAAATTAAACGAGCAGTGTTGCAACTGTTTTGGGAAAAGCTTTGTCTTAATCTTTGGAAATAGGTATGAAAACACAATGAAAATGCGGTAATAATGCTTCGATTGTTTTTCAAAATATTCTCATTTAAAATCAATACACTTTTGCATACATTCGAACTAGTTATTGAAGCACTTTTTCCATTCAAGATGGTATAGCAGAAATGTGAGTTTCGAATGCTTCCACAACATCTTCAGGCGTTGAAAAACGGGTTGCGCGCATTTTATTTTTGAGAACCGGGAACAAAAATAAATCATTTGGACTTAAATCCGGGCTGTATAGATAATTAGTCATTAATAATCGACAGTTTGTGATGCTGTGTGTGACGATGCATTGTCATGGTGCAAGAAAATCCGATATTTTGCATTAGTTTTTCTGATTTCATTGATGACTTCCGGTAAGCAAATTCTTGTATACCAATCAGAATTGACCGTGCGATGATCCTCTAAAGCTACGGTAGCAACGTGACCAGTAACACTGAAAAATATTGCGACCATTTTGTTTGAAACACTTCGTGAATGGACAACTTTTATTGGATTCAATTCACCTTGAAATACCCTAACGCGCGACTGTTGCTTTGTTTCTGGCTCATATGAATAAATCCGAGTTTCGTCACCTGTAATAATGTTATAAATCAAATTTGAAGCACCACGGTTAAATTTTTTCAGCATTTCCTTGCTCCATTAAACACGGACCACTTTTTGAGCCTCCGTCAAATTGTGTGGAATCCATCGGGCACATAATTTTTTCACCCCTATATGGTCATGCAAAATCGTTGTATATTTGTTTCATTTCAATGCCAAGGGTAGATTCTATTTCGCGGTTAGTCACATGCCGATCCATCTCATCATCTAACGCACAGCACCAATGCTTTTTGAAACAACACTAGTTCGCGGACGACCTTTGCGAAATTAGTCACTGAGACTACTGCGACCAAACTTGAATTCTGCAAACCAGCGATAACTTGGTGTTTTAGATGGTGCATCGTTACGAAAAGCCGAAACAAGACGATCCATACATTGTTGTTGAATTAAATTACTTTTAAAATCATAAAAAACCATTGCATGAAAATGTTCGCGATTTAATTCCATTTTGGTCGATAGTTTATTTTACTCTTAAACACAAACGGTACCAAATGGTGCTTTATTCAACTGTCAATGCTACATAACCTAAAAAATGTAAACTTTTACGATAGTACCATCTATGATTCTCTAAAAACGACGGAAGTACTCGATTCCAGAAACATATGCAGCACCCCTCGTATACTTTAAACCTAAACGAATGAAATCAAAGTGGAGTTCTGCCGTTAGCAAACGGAAGCGTTTCAATAGCTGGTATTGAAGCGCTGGTGCCGTTAACGTAGCAAATGATTATTCTTTGGTGATTCTGCGGTTATGTTGCTTGTATGCTATTATTGGTGTCCATAAATAAAATTATTAACAATAAATTTAAGAAAGATTTTAACAGATGTTGAATGTGTTGTTATTAACCTATTAGGTCGTGATGATACATAAAGGTTACTTAGGTAACGTGCGGTCACGTAGAATATTGTAGAAAAGAAGGCTCTTTGGGTCCATCTTCATGAAATTCATTAATAAATTATTGCACAATATATACTAAGAACGGGAAATCCATGCACATCATGAGGTTCAAATTGGTTTACAAAGAGGCGTCCGCACTGAATGTTTATCGATTTAGCACATTTTCCTTTTAAAATAGGCGGAATTATTAGAATGCATTGTTGTGTTACAATCTTTTTTATTACAGAAGTTACATATGCCATTTCAAATAGAGCTGTTAAGAGGAGAATGCAATGACAAGGATGGACTGAAATAATTTGATGCTCACTCAGGTTTATCATACATAATTTAAATTTTTATAGCGATTTTTAGGTTTTGATAAATCCTTGTACTCAAAACCAACGTTTATTAATTATAAATAATTTTAAGTTATTTTATTAAACATTTAAAGTACTTTGGATGTTTGTATGTATCTTAAAATTAACGACATTTTCATATCTATGATTAAAAACTGCGTTTAGATATTTATTCATACAGTTTTTTAAACTGTAATTTGGGTAGCTCGAGGTCGCCGGTGGAATAAGACATTTACAGTTATTATGTATGTATATTAGGATTATCCAGTTGGTGGAAGGAAATATGGAAATATTCCTCGAGCCCAAGGAGTTGACGACACTTCTTAATCGGCTTTAACAGAGTTTTCCTACATCTAGTAATGTACCTATTTGTGGATATTTCTACAAACATGCGTATGTAGATAATCTTTTTACTAATTACTGACCAAATTAATCAATAATAATTCTATACCGATATCTACTCGGCTATTTAGTTATGATGTAAACAAATATGTTTTATAGATGTAGCAATTCATTGTCAAATTATAAAAATGCATCTATGGATTAAAATTATATTACTGCTTTACATAAAAAATCAAGGCTGTTAAATTACGTTAAATACGTTTGCTACACCAAATACAATTCGATAATGATTACTGAATTTAGCTTTTGCAAATTTTCAGTATAGGTGGAGTATGTACGGCTTCTGAAACTCTTATTTGGTTGCTACAGTTCAAGCAAGTCACCCTTTCAACTGTGCATATACGTTTCGTTCTTAAGTGTACATTCGAAAAATGTTTAATGGACAGATAATTCTTTGTAGTGACATTAACAACCACTACTCACTTTAAATCGATGAAGTGAGGTTTCTTTAACAAAATGTAGATTGTCAAGGCTCCCCATGCGCATATTTTGGAAATTAATGCATCCGTCTGAACGAGACAAATATTTATCAGCGGAAAACATGAAATTTAACATTTTGTAGTTCATATTTTTATTGAACTCTCGGTAGCATGCTAGCCTTTGTAAATGGTCCGTTAGTTTGCTATTTGAAAATTAAACAATTTTAAAATTTCTATTTTCATCTTGAAATTTATACCAACTTGTACTAAGACATACTTTTATCGCACGAGTTCAAGTTTAGGAAATGAGCCTCAAGCGAGTTTTTATGCACATGGAAGTTGCTAACCAATTTTAGTGAAAATTCAGAAAATGTCGATTTTGATTAAACAACGCAATAATTAAAATATGAATAAAACTTATCTATCGGCTGTTGTTTTTCTTTCATTTGTTTGCATGTAGTAACAATCGGCGTGTAATAACTATCAAGTTTGAGAACTGTTTATCCACAATTTCTTTCTGAACGTCTAAGGGTGGTAAGAGTTTGTCAATGTGAAAATTATAGGCAATTAGATGATTTTGAACGTGGCCGAATTATTGGCATAAGAGAGAGTGGACGGACATTCGCGTAGAGATATTATTGGTCACGTAAATTGCGATATTGCAGCGGTGGCGAGATGTTGGTCCACATGGCCTGGAGAAGGAGTTCAATAACGTCGTTCTGGATCTGGACATCCACGTAAGACTACAGATCGCGAAGAATGTCGTTGAATTCTTTTGGCCACAAGAGACAGATTTGCCGCAACTCACTCAATTGCAATAGACTGAATAGGAAATGTAGAGCGCAGAATGTCAATTTCACCTATTTATCGCCGGATAAAATATCATGGACTCCATTCGTTGTGTCCATTTTTGTGTATTCCTCTGCCCCACTTCATCGTGCCCGTAGACTAAAATAGAGTAACAAAAGAGAAAATTGTGTTCTGTGATGAGTCTCAATTTTGTTTGTGGGCCCACAACGAAGGTCAGGCAGATGCGTGTAAAGCGCAAAATTTCAAAATTTTTGAGGAACACAGCCCTTATACTGGGCTTCAATATGACCTGGTAACAGATAACCTTTAGTCTTCATTGACGGAAACTTGAACGCAGTCGGTTACATTGCTAATAGACTTGAACCTGTTGCACTTCCATATCTTCGGGGGTTGGAAAAATCACATTTTCCAACAAGACAATGCTTGCTCATTTACGGCACTTATGGTACCACTGTAACAAGCGTTTTGGAAGAAGCTAACCTTAACGTTCTCCAATGACTATCCGGTTGCCTGATTTATCACCTATTGAGCATGTATGGGATGTGATCGAAAGGATGAATTATTTCCCACATCATTCAGACGACTTGGAATGATATACCACACGACGATATTGATCACTTGATTAAGAGCACGTCTAAATGAGTGCATAACAAATCGTGGCGGAACAATTCATTATTGAAAAGCCTTTTTTATTTCTGTTCTATTGTTTTCAAATTTTAGTTGTTTGTAGTGATAAATTACATCGTTTGAAAAAGTTTCAATAAAAACGCTTAACTAGATCTAGGTGTTGCGTTTTTTTGTGGAAGTCAATATGTAATTGATCTATGGAATTTTGTGATAGTGAGTAACACTAACGTTTTGGCATTTAAATATGAAAGCTTTGCCAATTTTTTTATTTAATTTTGCTGTTTAATAAGGTCAATTGTTAATGTTAGCAACCTTTTAAAATAATATATTCCGTGTTGAAAAGAAGACCTTTATGAAACCCAAATAGGTTTCGTAATAAGCTCACGTCAATAGATAAAATATATATTTTAATAGGCCCATTGTAGCAGTCTATTCTTGTAGTTATTTATAATTTTAGTGATAGTAATCAAAAAATTGTAGTCCCCCAACATATATAGTTTTTATTCTAGATGTTACATTTGCAACGAATGTTTTCGTAATGAAACCAACATTGATTGTTAGACACAAATTAAATGATTAGATACATCTTCAGGCTTAATCTTAGTGGTATAATTTAATTTTCAGGCTATGAATTTACATAAACTAAATTAATTGTTAATAAATTTAATTTCCCAATTTGAGTTTGTTGAATATAGGTTATAAATAAAAAGTCCAAATTTCTCAAATAAAATTTCTTTTTCTTTTTTTTTTTTTTTTAATACGACCGGTTTCGTAGATTAAAATTCTACATCTTCAGGTCAAGACTTTATAAAAGGATAATAAATAACATTAAGAATTAACAGTA
>JAHWXV010853574.1:0-14114 GCA_024586415.1 Phrixothrix hirtus
TATATATATATATATATATATATATATATATATATATATATATCAACAGACTATAATTATATTACGTAGATTTTAATTTTTCTTAAAAACTACCTTTGTATCTTCTGTATTAACCATAACAACATATAATCTTCAATTTGAATACAAATACGTGCTAAATTAGGTGGAAAATTGATTTTACGTGTGTTTTAGAAGTTCTGGAACACAACACGTCATCCATAATGTTCTGTTTGAATATTTAAACATCATAAATGTTTTTGAGCTTAGTGTGCCTTATCATCTGACACATTCTCGACGAGTATGTAAAGTTGTTCCCGGATATAGCAAAACTGTGGAATCTGGATAATCTAAGCAAGTAAATTCTATTGTCACAGGTTATGGAACCCGGATTTGTTGTTTACTTTAAATTGTGTAATAAGCTGTGGATTTTTGAAGACGAAGATACCCCAAGCACAATTAAGCAGTTTAGTTCAGTAAGAAGAAGATCGTAGTATTTTTATAAGGGGGATTATTGAACGGATTGTGTTAGACGAGTAAAAGACAGTGACAACTAAGTGATAGGCGGTAATTAAAAAGCTAAAAATGCTCCACATCAATTCTCAATAAAAGATATGACACTCCCACACATCTGACCTAAATAACAGATCATTATTTTGTACGATTTAGGACTAAAAATTCTTGAACGTCCTGCCTATAATCCGGTTCGTCTCCTCTATTACGGCGATCTATTTAACTTTGTTAAAAAATAGCTTAAAGGGTGCTGTTTTCTACCAACGACGAATTAGTTGGAATCTGAGAGCGTATATGTGCAGAGATGCCAGACTAAAAGTGGGAATCGAATAATAATAAGAGATTTTTGTGTATAATAATGTATAAAGTAACAATAACGTGTTTTGCAACTTTCGTAGTCACCTATGTGTAATTTATAAAAAATATACAAAATTTTAACATTCTCAGCAATAAACATATATTTGAGGTAACTGTGATTAATTTATTGAGGGACGAAAATTTAAATTTGCATGAGCAAGATAAAATTAACATCTTATTTCGTAATAAAGCGTAGATAACATTTTAAAAAATGCAAATTTGGTTGCACATACTGCCTGGTTTCATTGGCGTTTCACATCTAATAAACATTTTTTTAAAAATTTGCCGCCGTATGTTCCCCAGTAACGGTGTGGTTGGCAGGATGACAGTGAAATAATATTAAATAGGTAGAGAGAGCTTTTTCCTGTCGGATAAAACGCGAGAGACTAGTTTTCTTCTACGCTCCGTGACGATTGAAAAACAAGTAAAGTTTTTTATCAGATAAAATGCGAGAGACGAGTTTTTCTACTCTCCGTAAAGATTGAGAAATATGTAATAAAATTAAATTGTCAGTTCGAGACGATTTTCAGGCTGATGGATTTCGACGATATATATAATTGGTACTAACGCGTCGCGAGACCACTACATTGTAACAGTAAAGCGCGCGTAGGTCGTACATAAAAGAATCGGCCGTGTGAGTGATTTATTTTTTTGAAGTGTCCGGATGAATGGACGGCTTTCGCAGATGTAGTATATCAAAATACCAGGCCTCAGAGATCGAATAGTGGATTTCTGGGGATTTACCTGCGTTTTTCTACCCCGGTCGCAGCTTCATTCGAAATGTGAGTTCCCTGTGCGGATGCAAGAATCTATAAATAAAATCACGACTGACGATTCTGGTTGTTGGCAATCGAGCAACTCGGTGAAGTGACAACTAAAACTAAGGTACTTTTTATCACATTATTCTTTTGCTTCCCTATTATTTTCCTGTAAAGGGCGTAAGTGAAAAGTCAACGCAATCGGCGAGAATCCAGTTTAACTTATAGTCCCGGCTGCCAACTATTGAAGAGGCCAGCTCAAACCTACCCGTTTTGAGGGGAGCCTATTAATACATAATTCCTGTCCAGTTTTTGGGCGCATATCTGCGTTGACTGTAATTAGTATATTTAAACAATAATTTTAGTTATAGTAGACTGATTAGTTTTCCCCGTACCTCTTGAATTAGGCCACATTCAAGAGACGGAGAAGTTTTCTGCAAACCTTTGTATCCTACTGTTTTTTTTGTGTATGCTAAATAAGCCATTTCTTCAGCAATAAATAAATAGTGTTACCCAACTAGACTTTTATTTTGAACTTAGAATAAGATAACAGTCATTACTTTGTATTTCAGGAGATATGTGTTAGTTCAGGTACCCCCGCCTTTATTGCAACGGCCTTAACTTATATTATTATTTGGGGCCCAGGTAAGCGGTAAACCTGGAACAACATAGCTATAGGCCACGGAACCGTTTCTCCCTTTTTCGGGGAACAATTTTATTCAGTATACGATCCATCAGGAGCAGTGGCGCCCCCCTATATTTGAAATCTTTGTATGCGTTACAAAGCGTTTTCCTTAGACCGGGGGACCCTCCTCCTCCGAGAAGCTAGAGGGACATCAGCATAGTTGTAGGGCGTAATGCCAAACGAGCTTGTGACAATACCATCAAATGGGGTAAAACGGATCAGCTCGGGTAAAAAGAATCAAGTGCATTATATTTAAAATTTTTATTTATGGAGCCCAAAGTTTTTATCTAGTATAAAAGTAGAAAAGTTCTTCATATCTTACAAAACCAGCGTCACTTTATAGTTTGGTATGCGATCGTGCAACTTCTGTTGTTGCTTCAAAAATTCGATATTTCGTGTATAATTTTGGAGTAATTAGGCAAGTATATAAACAAACTATTGTATGTAATAAACAATTCACTCTACCATTTTTTCAGTAAATTAGTTACAATGAATAAGTATTCAGGAAAATATATATGTGTACTATAGTGAGTTAGGTTATGCGGTTAGATAGTTACAAGTGGTTTTACAACAATTTGCTGTACATTGAGGTAAATCGGATTATATACCTGTTTATTAAATTTCCTTCAACACTTGCTTCGATATTAAATATATTCAACTATCTGTAGCCAAAATAGAGTGATTATATTCATTTTTAGGTTATAAACATGGCACAACGCTACAAGAAGGAGTTAGGGCCAGCGGGAAACAGAAATTATAATGAACATTATTTAGTATCAGCCGCTAAAGCTGTCAGGCATGGTAGATTGAGTATTCGTCAAGCAGCTGAGCAATATGCAGTTCTGTATACGGCTTTAAACCGTAAAGTAAACAAACCAAATCTATTGCAATACGGTCAACAACCCGTTTTGGAAACAAAAGGGGAAAAACCGTTGGCAGACGGTTGGTTGACATGTGGAACGTGGGGATTTCCTCTAAAAAGTTCAGATATTCGGTATATTGTTCAGCAATATTTGAGTAAATGCGGTAAGCGAGAAAAACGATTTAAAGGTAATCTACCCGGAATGGATTGGTTTCAAACATTTTTAAGCAGACATCCTCGATTAACTGCGAAAATTGATCGAAATAACGAAAGGGTTAGAGCAGCACTCTCTTAAGAAATAACTAAAAATTATTTTAGCGAATTCAGTAAAATTTTAGACGATGTACTAACGCAAAATATTACAAACTATGACGAAAGTAATTTTGTCAACGATCCAGGTGCTAGAAGTGTTGTAGTCAAACGTATCATAGACACTTCCAAATCGAGCACAAGTGTAATGTTCACTGTAATCAGAGATAGCACGTTGCTGCCACCTTATGTAGTGTATAAGGCAAAATATCTGTATCCTGGTTGGACTGAAAGAGGTTACACGGGGAGTAGATACAATAGAACCTCAAGTGGCTGGTTTGATTCATTCATGTTACATTTTAGGCTACTAGAAGCGCCAAAAATACTACTGGGAGATGATTTGATGAGTCACATAACGCTTAAAGTTATTCAAACTTGCGAAGAACAGCAAACTCAATTTCTGCTATTCCCTCCTAATTTTACTCACTTTCTATAGCCATTTGAGGTTTCTCTCTTTGGTTCCTCAAAATTAGCTTGAAAGAATTGCCTAGAACAGTGGAAACTGAAAATTAGAAGTGTGTTGCCCAAAACCATTTTTCTATTATTGTTAAAAGAAACTATTGAAAAGATTGGAATCCAGTCAAAAGAGAATTCGATTGCTGGATTCAAATCTGGTGGGATAATTTATTTTAATCCAGAAAAAGTTCTTTGTAAAATTCCAAGAAGCATGGCTGTACGAGAAGAACCAACTAGTATGCAAGAATGGTGTGAAGCAGTTGTGGAACACCTAGAAGCAATGCAAACAGGACCGTCACAAGTCACAAAAAGAGGCAAAAGGATTTCAATAGAACTTGGAATGAGTGATTGTGTAAGGGATCTGATGCCTACTTTACAAAGACAATTAGGTATTGCTCCAGATTCGTCAGAAAGTGACGACAGAGAAAGTGAACTGAAAGGAAGGAAGATAAGCACAACCGCTGCTTTTAATAATAAGAGTTCAGTGAATATAAACATGGAATCTACATCAATAGAAGACGTTTATACGTCAATATCTTATGATATTGGAAGTTATATTAAAATAACATGTCATACGAATAAAAGAGATCGGCATTTTATTGGAAAAATTGAGGAAAAATTAGCAAATGGTGAATTTTATGTCAACACATTGCGCAAAGAGCAGGTTCTAACATAGTGTGTTTGTTTATCCAGAAATATCCGATGGCTACATTGGCGTTTTAGATGGCTGAGAATAATTATATTTTTGAATGTTATAAAAAGTTATATTTTATTTTGCTGAAAGGTTATATTAATAAAATGGATTCTTTTCTTGTTGATTTTGATTAAAGAGTTCAGTTCACTTCGAAAATCCCATATTTGAGGGTGCCTTTTACATTTTAGTGATCTACTTTACACCAAGTAGGAATAAAACGGATTTTAAGTGTAAAACATATGGTGGTCCATTTAACCCCAACCAATGGGGTAAAACGGATCACACTTTGTAGCTAGTGCTCTCTATTACGTCGTGGAATCACATTTTGATGTCAAGATCAAAACAAAACCATAGTATGACACTTTCTAAATTTTTTTTCATTAATGTTTCAACCACAAAATCCTAAAATACGTAAAGTTTTGATCCGCTTTACCCCATTTGACGGTAAGTTAGAAGAAATAAAGTGTATGAAAGGAATAGTTTGAAATTAACAAAATTATTAAAATATTATTGTTCTTTAGAATTGGAATGATAATTATAAATTGATAAATTTTTTTATTTACTATTTATAATTTCTTTTGTAATTTAGATAGTAATTTTATAGTGTAAACCACTACTAGTAAAACAATAAATAGAAAGCTTTTCAGAATGAAATAAATATAAAACTCTCTACAAGAATTCAATATTTATTTGTACAAATGTAAAGGTTTACCGAGTCTAAACTTTGTGGACTACTTCAGTCCTAGACTTATGACCATTGATTATTCAAGAGATATCCAGTGAAGGTAAAGCAAGACAGCGACATATATTAAGTTTAATACATCTAGAATTTACTTGAGAATTTAAAATGATTGAATTATTAACTATGTTTACAAATTCTTAGATTATCGATGTTTCCTGTAACCAAACGTTTAGGGACTGGTTGATGTTTTAGCTTTATACATATGTATGTATATATTCTTTAAACAGCACAAACCTATTTTCTTTTGTCGTAACGTTCAGGTGTCCTTTGAAAACTACGCTTTCCCTTAATTCTAAATTAATGTAAATTATAAATACTGCTGATTTCGTTAAGCGAAAATAATGTTGAAATTCTAGCGTCAAATAAAGTGTTGTGGATTTCTGAACAATGCTACTAAAAGCTAGTAGCCACACAATAATTCAAGTAGGTAATGAATAAATCAATAGAAATCTGGAGGGCCTGGTGTTAGCAAAAAATTTTGTAAGGCCATTGAAGTGAATATTAAAAAAATTGTAATAAAGAACTTCGTTTATAGTAGATTATTGAAAATACAATTGCAATTCAAGCGAATAATGAGGATGATGTTTATAAAGCATAGAAGGTGAAGTGTAAACAGTTGGGTCATTAAGTGCGATTTATGATTCCAAGCCGTATAAGAGCATAAAGGAAATTGTATTGAGTAGGCTTCAGGAAATTATTATTTCTTAGAAAGGCCTTCCAAATAGTGTTCTGTGTATTAATAAACAGAAGACTGAATTCAATAATAATTAGTTGTGTTAAGCTACATTCACAACTTCAAAGTTTATATTTTAAATTAATACTTGAAATTAATATTTAAATAAAAATAGAGTAGCATTTACATTAACGAAATTAATCTTTAAATTAACGGAATTAGGGAACGCAAAGCAACATTCTACAACCTGAAAATTAATATTATAAATTAATACTTGAAATTAATATTTAAATAAAAAGTAGAACAGCATTCAAGGCAAAAGTTTATTCACTTATCTATTTTTATAGTTTTGGTTATGTTAGGGTAATCTAAATAGAAGTATATAATGCGCATGCTCCACTTAAAATTAATCTACAAAAACTTAGAGCTTGCTAACTTTTGCGTTATGTACTAATTTTAACGACTAATTTCGAATGTTGCGAATGGTAAAAATGTAAAGTATTGTACAAAGTCGTACGTTAAATATCAAGTATTAATTTTTCGTATTAATTTTGAGGTTGTGAATGTATCTTTAGATTTACTTACCTAATGGTGTATTTGGAAAGAGAAAGAATGCTAACTTGTAAACGCATCTGGAATTCTTACAACATTGGTTATTCATCTGGAAACACCCGGTACACACATCTGCGTAGTAATGATAAAATCTAATTGGTGAATTACCAGTATCAGTTTTATGCCAAAAACACAATTGTAAATTTGTAAATTGTATAATTCCATTTTAATACCAATTATTAAAATTCGAAAATCCCAGGTTAGAAAACGAGCATTTTTCTTAAAAATATTAATTCAGCAATTCTCATGAGAAAGCCTGCAAGTCTAAAAATAAACATTAGCCCATCACGTCTTCCCCCTTCAATTTCAAGGAAGCATTTCGTTTACGAGTTGTCGAGATCTGAGAACAGCAGAGTTAAGTTGCGTTTCCATAGTGCGTGTCCAGGCGATATTCAAAGAATACAATTGAAGAGTTACCCAAATGATGTAATAGGGGATTAAATTGGTAGAAAATTTGATCTATTTCCGCACAGGGCAAATTCGTAATAAAAGGGTCAACTTCAATTTCTTGTCGATTCGGAACCAAAGGGTTTAACTCCAACAAGGCTGTATGTAGAATATGATAAGAAAAATATCCTAGCCAACACGTTTGTTATTTTCGATTCCTTCGGGAAGTTAACGATCTTCAGAACACCAACTAAGTGATTTATCCGTTATTTAAATTTCACCGATCTACACCCATCGTTAAATAAACTCTGCTGCGACGAATTAGTCGATCACATATAAATTCAAGACGAGTTCGTTAATATCATAAATAAAAAACTAACGTTTTATATTTTTAAATACTTATATTATTGAGGCCATTGAAGCCAATACCTTTTGTTCGTTTTAGACTAGTTTAATTATTAGCAACCCAAGGGTCCCTTGATTTAGATATAGAAAATTATTGTTTCCATTACTTGTTTCCGGCGAGACATGTAAACTGTTAACTGTAACTCACATTCCTTTGCTATCATTATATTCGATCTTTAAGTACAGATCTTATTTTTCATATGTAGACCTGTGGTTGTAGTAACACATTCTTTATTTCAGAAATTAGTTAATTTTTAAGTGAATAACCAATTTAGATAGTCGGTTTAAATTTTACCTGATCTAAGAGGAATCCCAGAGGTATGAAAAATTATCATACTGTAAGTACATAATCATACAATCCTCGGTCTAAAGGTTTGGAGATCGGTTTGTTTGGTTTACCGGCCTCTATAATAACAGAACTTTGGACTATTATCTTTCCATTATTGTTAAAAACAAAGTCTCACCTTATTTGCGACTATTTCCCGAATTTTTGAACACCTACTTATATTGTCTGAATGCTAGCATAATAGAATTCATGGCAAATGTAGAACCTTCCCAAGATCTACTGTAGTGGTGGAGCAAACTAACTAATTCAGGGGAATTACCAACTTTAACAACCTCAGGGGCGTAGAGCCCCTTTCGGACCGTTATAAACTATGCACTGAAGTTATAATAGATATAACTTCTTTAAATTGCACTAATCATACACATAAAGATAACAAACTTATGCAAGTATACGTGCTTTCACAGGGTCTAATTATGACAAGGAATATCCAGGTCCAGTGTATCTCCTAGACCACCCGTAAAATGGCGTACCTCCCGGTCAATATCAGTTTGAGTCGCGGTTTGTAGTTGAATGTATAGATTCGTGTGATGCTTGTCACTTTGAATCGCGCGGGGTTTTAATTTGTTGAATGCTAATAGCTAAATTGGCATAGTTAAATTTTCTTATGAGTAGAATATTTATATTGGCGAGCTGCTGTTTGATTCGCGGCCATTTTCATTCGTTGAACATTTGCTTTATATCAAACCGTAATTATGGAATAAAACCATGCTAAAATAAAAATAATTAATGCTTGATAGGGAACAAGCTTTTGTAAAAAACCAAAAATTCTAAAACTTTGTTCATCTTCATCCCCTGTCTTAAATAAAATTTTTATGGGAAATTTTGAAAATAATTATATTTTTGAACACAATTATAATATTAAAGTTTGACGGAGGCTTGCTGGTGATGTTGCTGTATGGAAAGGAAATATGAAGGCCAACGTAACAGTTTCTTTAAGTTTATTAATGAAAAATAAGATTCAATAAAATTTACTATAGAAAAGGAACAAAAAGGCAAATTAAGTTTTTTATAAAAATAGTCTTAATTCAAAACCGTCACCCACGTAGTCTTATTGACACTATCCCGAAGTGTGCAAACTATAGCACTAGAAACACTGACACTACTTTATACGTTGTCACTATAGAATTACCATATGTTGCTGATATATCTGACAAAATTAAAAGAATAAGTAAAAACTTTAAATAACCGTTTTCAGTTCCGAAAAACCTTTACGTTCAATTTTAACTATTACCAAGTCTTTTAATGGCAATGAAAAAAATTATTATTTTTAGAAAAGTGTTTGCCACTGTGGTAAATTCTATATTGGAGAAAGTGAAAGATCATTGGAAATAACAGTGAACGAACATCAACAACGACCAATTCGAAAAATCTAAAACTACTGAACATTGCTATAATTGCTATAATTTATTTTGCATTTTCAGGAATCCCGCTGATGTAAATAACATTGGCTTCCTTTAATAAAAAAGATTTTATTTTTAATCCCTTTACCTTATTTGATGTTTCTTATTGTCATTTGAATTGTTAAATTAGTTTAACCATTTTCTAATGCTTAATAGCTCAAATAGATATTTTCTTCGAAACCTTGTGTTATTTGAGTTTATTGGCTTAGGTATTTATTGTTCAGCAAATGAGTTAATTTTAAATCATTTGTAAAGATTTAGAGTTTTTGGTTCCTTTAATATTTATCAATAATGAAATGAACAAATTATGTTACCTTAAATTTTCTCATTTATTTGTTTATTTAATAATTGCACATAAAATACAATAAAAATACATACATTGTGGAAGATCAAGCATCAAACGACCCGATTCCTATATATTAAATAGTTTTATTTATCGCTCCTGTATATTTTATTTTGTTATTGTAAATGCCTCACGTTCGGAGGATAAATATATTTGGAAGATCGAGCTTCAAACGATCCGATTCCAATATATTAGATAATATTTGTTGATGTTTATTAAGTTGCCTCAATTATGTATAGGACTCGTATTAATTCTATATATAATTAATGGTTTTAAAACTATGCTAGCTGAATTGCCTACCGTATCCTGCGTATATCGATACAACTTGTAACCAAATCGCAACCCGCCTTACAGCAAACAGGTATGCAACAGACCATACACCTTACCATGCATACGTGTAGTCGCGTTATAAAATATTTAAACTAAACTTGCATCTAAATTAAATTAAAATTTAAAATAATTGTCAAATGTGCAAATTCCCGAAATAAAATAACTTCCTAAAATATTATTACTAAATGATTCAAATTCAAAATTAATTAAAATAAAAATTTATTAAAATTAACTTTCAAAATTATAATAAAAGAGTTTTAAAATGTACAAATAAATTAAATTAATCCAATTAGAAGTCTTACATAAGCTCGGATCTTAATTATTTAAGTTACTACTTTGGGATCCTTTAGTAAAAATCAATTGTAAATAATTAAATTGACAAAAAATACGCTTTCCATATACACAAAATAAAAACTGTTTTAAATAAGGCAACTTATTTTATTAAATGGAAATAATGTTCAAATTAAATCAACCTGTTAAAAATTTATAATGTATAATATAAAAGTTTTGGCAGACCTTGTACAAATGTTCGTTTTCTATTCCATTATCTTCAATGCTTCATTAGCAAATAAAATTCTCCGAAAGACACTTTCCTTAAATGGTGTTTATTCCAGGGTAGCTCGGAACAGGTCACTTCACGTGTTATTAAAATTGTTTGTAAAAGTGACGTTTATTTTTAATTATATTAACACTAACGATACACACGATTGTTCTTTATAATAATGTCTTGAATTTACATTGATAATTGAACTTGGTTAAATCCTCGAAATTTTTGGTTTTAATAGTTTTCAACAATTATAACTTACAAATGGCCGGCCATTAAAATTCAGGTTTGCTTGTTGTTGAAATTAATTATTGTAAATTAATAATAATTTTCTAGTTGTTAGGTTTTCGTTTTCCAACACCCCTTTCACTAATATAACCAGGTGTGGATTTTAATTAACTTGATGTAGACTTATATTGACGAAATTGAAGTTTCTTCATTGATTTATCCAGGTAAATAATTATTAATTAACTTACTTGGCTTTTGCACAATCTTCTATTTTTCTTTTATTTTAGCAACCTTTTGTTTTGGTTCAAATAATTTGCTTCAAAAATTTCTTTAATTGTAATTCTTTATCGTAGAATTTTATTGAATTAACTATTTCATTCTTGTTTCAGAATAATTTTTATCGCCTTAAACAACCTGATCAAAGGAGGATTTTATTTAATTAAAATGAGTAGAACATGCCACTTTGGCTGCTGTTAAACTACTGGCTTTATTTAGAATTCAAATTAAATTTTTGTCGAAAATGCTAATACTGCATATTTTTGAATAAAGAAAATTACTTAGTTTAGAAACATTTAAATAATTCTTCAAAAGTTAGTTTCTGTTTTAATGGTATCATAATGTTTTAAATATCATCATGTAGCTATATAGGAAACATCCCTGAATACTTCAAGGGCTGGTAAAATTAATGGTTTGGGCCTGAACTAAGTTTGAACAAGACAAATTTACAAAATGTTAAACATTTCCACTAAATGGGTGGAAAATATCACCAAAATGTTCTCCACAACTTCATTATTGCAAGTATGATGTTAATATTGAAGGAAAATTGATTTCTTGATCATAAAATGCACTCAAAGCCTCACTAACTTCAATTTAACCATTGAGCCTTTTTACGCACTATTGTTTCTTTGTTCTTATTGTATTATTTATTTATATTCATTGTTTATATGTTGGCATATGCATAAATTAATTAAACATACTTATTTTATAACAACTTGGTAATTAACCTCAAATATTTATTTCATTTAATTTTAATTATTAATTAATGCAAATGCCTTAGATCTATTACTAGCATGTATTTACTAACGTATTATTCTAAATATTGCTTATACTAACATTGCTTTACTATTGTTCATTTTAAAATTTGCGTCAAAGTTTTAATTTTGCTTCCAAACTTTGCTTGTGAATTGTTATATCTTTAACTTAATTATTTTATTTTATACAAATTGCATTTTTGACAGTTCTAATACTTAAATCCATCTCTTATCTTAAATTATTTCATATTTATGTAACTTATATACACTTTATTTTGAATTATAGCATGACGTATTCATTTTCAATTTGTTATTCTTATGGACTTGGCTCTATCTACCACAATACATATACAATAGGTATCTAAACAGTATTCATGATCTACAAGCAACTAAAAATATTAAAGTTTTGATGGTAGAGAATGGTGGTGAATAGTGATTAAAATGAAATCATTTCACTTGCAAATATGTGTGAGTTTTGCGCATGTGTAAATTAGTTTGCCGTTGAACCTCTGTAATTTTTATCTGAAGTTATTTATGTATGTATTAAAAATAGACTGATTTTGTAAAAAAATTAGAAGTTAATTACCTTATATTTAAAAATCAGCAGTTTGCGGAATCAAAACATCAAAATTCAAAGTCACACATGTGTATAGAACTAATATTTCTATTTTTTGCTCATGTTTACTTAATATTTAATCATTTCCAGTGCAAGGTGTTGACTATATTTCGATCGCTCTCTTTATTTTATATATTACTGCAGATACAAAAAAAGTTTCAAATAAAAGTTAAAAATTATCTTAATCTTTATAAAATACCGAAAAAAATCCAGTGGCGTGCATAGGTCACGTGTTATAAATAGCACTTAATTTTTTTTAAATGGAATCTCGATATATTATAACATTTTAGATTAGGTCTTTTTTTCTTATTATATATGTATATATAGTTTCGTTAAAATAATATGGACAGTTAATAGAAGCTATGCACACTAGGTTATTAAGGCATTCTCGTTCAAGTTGAAATAATTTCAGATTTCAGTTACTTCCTGTTATACCGGAAGTTGATATAAACCTTCTTCTTTCAAACTGAACATAATAATTTTTATTATTGATAACTATTCCTGAGATAATTTTAAGACTATTGTTTCTAATAAATAATGCCCTTACAATTAACCAATTTTGAAATATTTCAATTAATTTAAAAAATAGGCCGATGAGGGGTTTCACAGGAAGCCACATTGTTACTGCGTACATAAACTTAAAGAGATAAAATTTGATGTAGTTATTTGTGGAAGTATTATCCATCAAACACAATAATTTAAATTGGGTGCTAACCTGCAAAAGGTGTACATGAAAGGGCGAGAGAACAAAACAATTGAGTGTGTTCGAAATTTCGATTTTTAAAGAAAGAGTATTTGGAATTATTTTATTTTATATATTATTATACATTTTTAATGTTACATCATAAAATCAAAGAAAATAACCAATTTAATTATTCACCGAATTAAAACCGCCTGAATTAAACTGACAAGCAGCTCTCTAACTTAAACATTTAACCCATTAAAACTGTGAATCAAACTCCAAGTGTTCAATTAATCGACATAAAACAATAAACCAGAGAAATTTAAATTTTCAGCTAATTAATACCAATGCAGATCAAATGGTCTAGCAGCTCGCGAAATTACCCTGAATATAAACATTTAACTTATTAATATCACCGCGAATCAAACAACCAAGCAACAGCTTATCAATTTAAATATTCAACTCGTTAAAAGTGTGAATCACACTTTAAGACTCGCCACAGGCAGATCTAGATACTCCAATTAAGTGATTAACGGTCAGCGAATTAAGGCCGCCGCGAATCAATCTGTTAAGCAGCTCTTGAATCTAAACATTCAAACCATTAAAATCGCAAATCAAACTGACATGGGCCAAGAGATACACTACTCTAGCACATTCTTTATTTATCTGGTTATGATAATTATTTAGCATGTTATACTATTGCTAATACATTGAAAATAATTTTATAAAATTAGAATAAGACAGAATTTAATTGAGCACTCAACTTCAAAAGTATGAATGCATGATTTAGTTAAATAAAGCTATAATTTGAAACTAGAATTATGACCTTTCACATGCAGTGGTGAAAATACTTAAAACAGTAAAAGGTTTGATTAGAATTTTGGAAGGAGTCTGAACTATTCACTGCATTTTTGTTGAAAACTATTTTTAGCGTTGACAATAAACAGGATAGTGTAAACGTTAATGCTAATATTTATGAAGGGTTGGATGTTTTAATAATTACAGGAATGATACAAATTTCTACAACTAGCCGTAAGACAAATTTCAAAATCGACGACGAATATATCTTAATTATCAAAAATTAAATAACAATTATATATATATATATATATATATATATATATATATATATATATATATATAT
>JAHWXV010853615.1:0-17684 GCA_024586415.1 Phrixothrix hirtus
GTTACCAAATAAATGACATATATATATATATATATATATATATAAAGGAATTAATAATAAAATCTAATGAGTAAACTATCAATATCATTTTACAGGTTGCTACCAATTCTTAACAATAACTATTAACATTCAGAAACCACAGGTTCACGCTTTTAAAACAATTTACAACATCAGCTTTCTCATAGGAATGTTTATGTTTCTAAAAATAAACGTTAACCACCGACCCCTTGCTTCTCGGTAATCTCAAGGCGATACGTCATTAAACAGGCAGTTGAGATCACATCTCTCGAGTGAAAGCATGCAATAGCGAGGCGTGACCTTAACAAGTAGTGAGGCCGCGTAAGAGTTCGTGAAAGCAACGAATTAGTTAACCTTAACGATTATCGAATGCCTGAGTCGTAGTGAATTAGGCAGATTGGCGCTGTGTGCGAAATTGGAAAATTGGGTAGAATTTCGTTTTCCCCATTCAAGGTTTAGCCATAGGGCTGTAGGACGTCTGGGAAAGTACCATGACGTACGCTTTAATCATGAAGCACCGGAGACATTGGGACTTACTGTCAAAAGTCACGCAATACAACTCAAGTACAAGTAAGTGACACTTTTTCAATAATTTCCTTCCACCCTATAAGCTACTGAGCTTCACTGGGGAATCCGACAATCAACCCCCTTGTCGTAACATAGTAATAAATCGCTTGGAGACCTACTTCAATCAAGAAGCAGCTAAACAATTTGTTCTTGTGTGAGATTTAATTAACGAACCGGAATTATAAATTTAATTTGACAGTTACGGTAAATTAAGGTCACCATTAGAAGGGGCCAGTATTTTGTTATTATTAATTAAGGTAGTCTTTAGAAATAAAATCCAAGGGTCCCCTAATTTGAAATTTTATTAATTAAGTAATTGATCGTTTAAATGTTCTTGTATTGCCTGTATTACTTTATGTTATTTTCATTATAAGCGACTTATTCAAAGAAGACGATTATATCTTTTCACTGTCATAAATAACTTTAGTAGTAGTAAATAACAGTTTGTTACAGAAAAATGTTAGACCTAAGTAAGTAAAGCATTTTTGTTTGATTCTAACTCAACGGGATTTAAGCGTCTACCCAGTGGCGTACGCAGAATAATTATTTGGTGAGTATACCGTAATAACAATATATCCTTCCGGTTTTGAAATAGGACACTTTACCGTCTCATTTACGAAGTTCTAACCGTTTAAAACAATTAATGTAAAGTGGCGCCCATAAATCACGAATTTTCCCCGATTTTTGACGTTTACAAATCATTCTTGAATTTTTGCTAAATTAATTTCATCGTAGACGTAGGATTCCCCCTATCTCCACTGTGGTGGTCCGAGCAAACTAGCTAATTCGGGAAAATTAACATCTTTGACAACCTCTGGAGCGCAAGAAGCTATCACCTATTTCAAATTTCTAAAATGTTACTTTAAGTAGAAATTACTTAACAGTATTTCTAAGTTAAAATATACATTTAACAAAGTTTAAATTATTCTCCATTATAAAAATACGCGGGTTTGGATAGTGTAAAATAAACTAAAAATCGAAGGGACAAATTCAAATTGTATATTCAATACGGAAAGGTGTTGCAGTAGTAAAACCCGAAATTATAGTGTCATATACTTGAATAACATAAGCTATATAATTTGGGGAAGTTTGCAAAATAGACGCAAATATTTAACCGAATTCAAACGGTTTTCTGACATGGCTCGCAATTAGCAGTTTGAAATTCTAGATTCTTTGATTGGTCAAGCCAACAGCAGAAAGGAAACTTAAAACAGTTATAAAATCAGACCGCTTCGTAAGTAGATCAATTTGATGATAAATATGTAAATTCCAAAAAATACCCTGCGCTCAAACTTATTGAAGCTTTTGAAAGCTATAGTGCCTTTAATTGATAACCAACAGCAAAAATTAGGTGATACGGAGGCATAGCCAAGAAATTTATGAAAATCAAGTTTTTATAAAACGGGAGTTCGTAAAAATCGCGCATTCCACAACAAGTAAAATTTGAAGAATTCCGATCCAGTTCATTATTTGCCATGGAAATAAATCAAACGTCCAAATTTGTTTAAAAAAAATAAACAGGAGGAAGATATATTATCGATCAATGAAGGATACTATCAAAAATCGAATTAACTATGTAAGTTAAAGTTTGAAGCTTTAAAAACCTATAAATTTTTTTAAAACGAAGATTTTAACAAATTTTACAACATTTAATTTAACGTAAAAGTAATTGTAAGTTTAGAAGCTAACAACCTTCCTATCTGTTATTCCAATTTTTAGCAAAGAGCCGTTTAAAATTACTGTTATTTATATATTTACATTATATTACGTTACGTTACGTTGCGTTGCATTGTGTTGCGTTGCTTTGCGATGCGTTGCATTACGTTGCATTACGTTACGTTATATTATGTTTATATTATTTTATATTATATTATATATTTCGCAGACAGTCAAGGCCCTAAAAGGTCGGTAAATCATGTTATTGTATTTACTTACATACTTGTGTCTGAGCTAAATTTATTTCATTCTGTAGATGTACGAATTTTAAATTACATTTTTTTATATATTTGTTTTAAATTTGAACCCTTATAAATGTATAGAACTCATTTTGCTTTTCTTCCTTAAAGGCATATAATCATATGTCGTAAATAAAATTTTTTGTAATACCCACAAATTTTAAAAATAAATATTGAAAGAAATAGAAACGGTTTACCTCCACGTAAGACTTACGGGCCATTTATTTTCCGAACATAATTTATTCCTTAACCATATTAGCAATAATAAAGTCTAAAAATAGTTTGGTTACCTGCATTATGAAACCTAATAATTACGTCATTTAAAAAGGTAATACTGTAATTTATTTTAATTGCTCAACACTGGCAAACCAGGTAACCAACAGCAACCTTACAAGTATTTTTGAATTAGCATAATTCAAAATAGGAAATATGCAAATGTAAAATATTGGATTCATAAATATTTTGATAGCACAGTTATCCAAGATTTTGTGGTTAATTTCAACTACCCACTGAAGTTTAATTTAGGGCTAAATTTCAATACATCTACTGTTACCAAGTTTAGCGACACTTTATTTAACTAAGAGTGATGTAACTAGCCCTAATATTCTTTCGATTATTTTTCGAAAAAAAAAACAATGTATGTTATTTCTGCTAAAAGAGTGAAAGTACGACGTAAGTTGGAGAAATTCACCTAAATTATAATAAAATCATACTGCTAGGTTTGTTGATTCAAAGGACCTTTAGTGCCCTTGCACGGGGTTGTGCTAATGTTAAGCTAACTGATCAACAAATCAAAAAACAGAAAGCCAACATAAAAGTAAACGGAATTTTGTCTAGAAAATTTAATTAGGTAAATTCAGAAAATCGATATTCTTCATTCGTCTCGAAAAATAGACGTAAACAAATGCATGTACTGTGTACGCAACTTCTATTACAATATTGGACTTTGAACTGGGTACTCATTGAAGTTAATTAAATTATTTTTGTCTGCATAGTTATTATCCATATTTTATCATCAAATCGGTATTGTTGTGAGACACGTTTACAATAATAGTGACGAATTAGGAAAACGATTGGCAAATGTTAAAAATGAAACATTTATGGCCAGCCCGAACCTTATACTAAAAATTTAATTAAAATATAGACATTTATTGGCTACAGATTGATCAGAATTTACGTTTTCTATCTCTTGGAAATGAATAAAGTCTAGAGACCCAAAATAGAGTGGACGTCTCCTGAATAGTCCCGATCTCAGGTGAGTACGAATAAATTAAGAAGCTGGCTTTTTCTTAATTATGCATTAAAATAAAGCTAAAGTAAAAAGTTTAATAATCATATAAGGTACGTACCTTTCCTAGTTTAATATCAATTGGGTAGACGTGTACTTTATACAACTGCAATGGTGTAAGAGGTATAAATTCAGTTGACATTTTACAATATTCTTTAAGTTCAGGCAAGCATTTTACTGGTAAGATACTATTTGTCAATAAATCTGTTCTTGAAATGCTGTAATCTGAATTATTTACAGCATTGGAAGCTATTATTTTATGGCGTTGCAATTCTTTGCAAATATATTTTTGGTGGTATCCACGCGTCGTATTTCTGAATTTCTGTTTGGTTTTAGATAGTTTAGACGTATCAATATCCTTGTCAACTCCTCTAACAAAACCTGCGCATATAGTACGGCATCTGTAGAAAATAGGTGTGTCATATTTGATTCGAGGGCGACATCTATATATGAGCCTTTTAACTGTAACTGAACAATCGCATCTCTTCAGTTACTTAGGTCGCTTTCAAACGATCAATTGCTTGCAGCACCCGACGATACAGTAGGATACATCAACAAATTTTAAAAGATTAACGTGCAACACTAAATTAATTTGTCTGCTAGTGGAGTGTCGTTGTAATGAATTGCGTAATTTTTATGGTTGCGCGATAATTATCCCAAATAATCATGTGGCACGCCAGTTGACGACTATAGTAAGTTGTTGTGTATTGTGGCAAGCAATTGATCGTCTGAAAGCAACTTTAGTTGAAAAAGTAAACTAGAGGTATCTATACAACTAACAGTTACCTAATTGGTGATGTCCAAGGTCTTAAAGATCGGGGACGATCATTGGGAAACGCAATTAAGTCATCGTCAGCTGGATTGATAAACATTTTCATATTTGGCATGATTGTAGCTTTGGGCATATCAATGTTGGTGTTAAATCGTATATCATCAGTAAATTGGCCGACTTCTTTAATATACGTAGGTGTTATCCCCATATTAAATTTTGGCTTTGGAACTGAAACTGTAGAAGGCACATAAAAACTAAGGGGTATTTCAACGTTTCCAACTACAACTTCTCCATAATTTTCATTTGGTTGATTATAAAATAACAAATCGAAAGCAATTGTTGTTGTTACTGATCCAATTTTAGTGGGCGTTATGATCACATCAACTATAATTTTTCCTGATGGTGGCAGGGTTGCTCTTTTTGGATCAATTTCTACAGAGCAAACCTTTTTGTACTTATATATTATGGGCAAAGTCGCCGATTGATTTTTTAACATAAGTTCTCTTGAAGTCGGGACATTAATAAGGAGTTCATCGATATGTAATGAATTTGGAAGGACAATTACATTTGCAGTTTCAGCTTCTCCATATAATACTACTCGTATGGAATTTAATAACGGCATTACAGGTTCTGGTTTTTTATTCAATTCTAAATTTGTTTTGCTCCAATCTAGAGAAAATAAATTAATGTGTGAGTTAAATAAATTAAATAGATATGAGGCCTGGAAAGAAATTAATGGCAGCATTGTCTCCATTGTAACGTTATTTTTCTAGTTATTAGTTCTTTTGGTGAATTATAGTAATTTAAATTAAGTTATTTAAATTTTATTTATAAAGTAAAATTATGAATGTAAAATTGTAAAAGAGTACGCCCTTGTGCTTTGATTATTCAGGTGAAACGCCGCATCGGCACAATTTTTGAAGGGCTGTTAGGTTATTGTGGTTATGTCTATCACGAGTAAGTTTGATTTCGGATTAATTAAGATTGTAATTAATTTTCTATCGTCACCTATAGCAAAATCCCGTGGGACCTAATAATATGATCATTATATGTTCATTAAGAATAAAAAGGAAGTTTATCTATCGTTGCCTGTCGTATTCAAGTATAAAGAGTTAATTTAAGAAGCAATTAATATTGGCGTTATGGTTTTGGATAATTCCGTTGAAACGAAATAAATTGGCTGGCTTCAGGTTCGTTCGAGTATATATAAGCGAGGGCGCTTATCGTTCTAATATATTCAGTATCGTTAGTATAGAGCATACACAGACGCGTATAAAGTTGTGGTAGCAAGTCTGATTACTTCAACTGATTTTTTTAAACATGTGGACCATGAAAAGAACGTGAAAAATTTTATACGGATTTATGCCAAGCATACGTGACCAAACATTTGGCATAATAGTACATTGTGAGTTGGCTTTTTTCCTTAGAAACGTACAAGTCGCCCAGGTATCGATGAATACAAAGGTGACCTGATTAGATCATTGATGGCAGCACGAGTGTTGGTCGTAAAGGTTGTTATAACCCACACAACCGTGTTGCGTAACCTGCTTGAGTGTCGCATTATTGCTGTCTAATGGAATCGTTACACCTTTTTAGGTAACAACTTTGTAGGATCAGGCGTTGAAAGGAACTTGGGCGCGATTCCACAACGCAGAATATGAGCGCCAGTACAATCCGAAACTTTGCGCCAAGAACCAGATTTGCAGAATGTGATGCTCTCTAAGTTTTGTGTTACGTACTATCGACGCTAAGAAACACCAGAATTTTATGAGCAAACTGTTCAACTTCTTGCATTTTGGCATTCAGCATATAAATTAGTGATACCTTTCCGTTCGCATTGCCCTATGTATTATGACCATGTGTAAATTTTATTTGCTTTATTTGAATTTTGAAATGGTTTCATAATGTTGCAAATCGCATAGCAAAGAAATTGCATCGATATTCTCGGAACACTCAGCCTTGGGGCTTTCATAGCTAAAAATAGTATCGCAGATAAGATTAACGAGGCAATAACGTGTATCTTAAAAATGCTTTATGTGTTTGCCAATAAAGGGTTCAAGTGATTTTGAAAGACGCGAAACATAATTAAGTTCTGGTAAGCGCATAAGAGTTGTTGATACGTGAACACTTTACTTCTCCTATGGTATAAGTAGCGTACAGTACAGATGTGATCGTTCTCAAATTTAACTAACTTATCTAATGTTAATTTTAACTAGGTTGTGTATTATTCCAGTGGACAAAATGGACATTTACGTGCTAATCTAATGAACTGACTAGTGTTACCTGTTGGTCAGGGATTTAAATCCTAGGTCGGAAAATTTTTAGGGTAGTGTGTTTTATTTGCTTTTAATAACATTTCATAATCCAATAATCTTCGAATATGCATTAAGTTACTTTTATTAGTTATCGGTTATTAGTTATCCTTGCTAAAAATTGAACATATTTGTGTTTCTAAACTAAATGATGTGTATAATCAACATTGTAAAGGGTGTCTCAGCAAGAACTTGAATTTTAAAAAGTAAAAAAACATATTAATTTAATGTTTTATTTACATTTTTTTCTACATATGTACGGAGGTAATAATGACATTTAGACGTGAAACAAAACATCGGTTAAATGGCCACCGTTGCTCTGTTGGCAGGCATGCACACTTTGGATGAAACTTTGCAGTACATTTTGCAGTAAGGACTGCCGAATTTGACGAATTTGACGTGAAATTTCTTCTTTGAGTTCCTCAGTTGTCTCAAGATAGTTCTCAAAGGCTTTACTTTTCAAAAAACCCCAGAGAAAATAATTCAAACAAGTTAAATCGCAACTTCTTGGCGGCCTGTTATGATTTCCAAAACGAGAAATCACACGACCCAGAAACTTGGTTTGTAACAACGTCATTGTTTCACGTGCGGTGTGACAGGTGGCGCCATCCTGTTGAAATCATATCTCATTTAAGTCCATTCCGTCCAATTCTTGTTAAAAAAAATCTCTCAACATGGCCCGGTAAGGATTGCCGTCGACAGTCAAGGCGGCACCTTCGCCATTTTCAAAAAAGTAGGGACCGATTATCCCTCCTGCCCACATGGCACACCAAGCTGTCACTTTTTTGAGGATGTAACGGAAGTTCTTGAAAGGCATGTGGATTTTCCTCTCCGAGAATTCTTCTTGTTAACGAAGCCGTTTAGGCGGAAATGAGCATCGTCACTAAAGATGATTTTGTTGTGGAATTCGTCGTCAGTTTGCAGTTGTTCCAAGATCCAGTTGGCAAAGTTTCTGCGCTGCCTATGATGGTTGGGCTGCAGCTGTTGAGTCAAATGGATCTTGTAAGCATGAAGGTGTAAATCTTTTCTCAAAATTCATTGAAGAGTGCTACGATGAAGGTTTACTTCCTCGCAACGGTGTCGGATAGAGATGTTTGGTCGTGCTGCCACACTATGTCGCGTGATTCGAAATTCAAGTTCTTTCTGAGACGCCTTTTATTAATAATTTACTTAAGGAACTAAAAGTTGATTGTTATCTGAATTTGAGTGGAAAGGGGACAAGCGATAATTGTTTACCGTTAATTAGATAAAATTTGCTGCACCCCTTGTCATTGTCAATCTTTGCAAGCTATTATATCTTGCATATTTATATTTGTACTTTTAGAATACCTTTTGTTACACCCTATACATTAGGGATATACAATTCTATTTTTATTTTAAAATTTTGATGAATTCTTCCTTATTGTAATTCAAGGATTTACATTATATTCTACTGCATCAATTTATATGGTTTTCTTTCCGAACTATAATAACAAATACGATTTAATGCACTATGTTTAAATATTCTAATAATTCAAAATCACGTGTTTCAGATCAAAAAAAGCGGAAGTCATCGACAAAGAAGAGGAATCGTAAAGCCAGTCTTAACTTGGTTTTTGAAGCCGCCGGTAGCTCTTTTGTTCTACTATGAAAATTTTGTACTAGATATTTGGTTTTCTATTTACATTTACAATTCGGTACAAATTTTATATGTAGTAAAATGAAGAAGTTATTAATGACCTCAAAGCACTGATACTTTTTGGGTTTTTAGCATTCGTTTTCTTAATTAATATGGGCAGAATTCTGAAATTAACTAATTTATTATTTTATAGGTATCGGTGGCAAGAAGTGCATGGCAGGAAGTTTGGTTGCAAGGGAAGGATTGGCAACCAGGTCAGAATGGTTATTTCCATTTATCTAAGTAATTAAAATTAAGTACTTCTGAGTGAGTTCCTTTATTTCATTTAAATCTTTTTTTTTATGTTATAGTCAACTTGTACGTTGACAGCGACCTTGTTGTATAACTTATAATTTGCACCGATGGCCTTATTTAATATCTTCGAACAAACTTCGTCCTTCATTAACTACAGTGTGAAGATATCTACAAGGCGGAATTGTTAACATACTCGCTTCCGGTCACATGTATGATGCATATCGGCAGGGCCAGTTATTTTTTTTTGTATGAACTTCGAATTTTGGTATTCAACACTACTAAAAATATGTTATATGAGTGACAAAAGAGAATTTACTTTGTGCACTGATGATTTGATTTTTGACGGATGTTTCCGTCAGTGGCCCTTCATATAAAGGTTTGCAATCGTGCGCCACTGATGGCATTTTTCGTCGCTTTTCTTTTGATTTTTCTGTAGTGTACTTTGATTTAATTCGAGGCAATATATATAATATATAATATATAATAAAACAAATTAGTCGAAATCAAATAATTTGTATTTAAAAAACTAGTAAACTAGACATTTCTCCCTAAACTATGCGGAAGAAAGAAAAAAACAAAATCTACTATATTTCTAAAGCTAAAAATGATCAATAACAAACTTTAGAAATGAAATCTGGTCAGTAGACGTAAACGTTCATAAACTATTCATAAGCAAAAAACGTTAGGAACAAAATACGGCACAAGAGAAAACAATGAACTTGGTTGTGGTAAATTTTACAGCAGCTCAAACAAAATCCTGGACATTGAGGGCAGTCGTGGCATTGATATATTGTTTCCGTCCTTTTTCCTTCGGCACTGCGTAATCTGTATCTTTGCTGAGTATTTCTTTCTTATGCGGTGGTAACTCTAGTTTTAAAACTGTTCCGGATTTGCTGCAGCACGTTGTAGCTCTATACAAGAAAGTAATGCTTTGATAATACATAATCTGAATTCATGCACCTGCATTCTGCTTCCAGAATATTTGTTGTAGAGGGCATGCGAATTGATTACAATAATTCCTAAGGTATGCAGAGAAACCTTTTTATTCCAGGTGATGGATTTTCTTTTGACTTGTCAGATTTTGTTGATGTTCCGCGCCTAATAAACCAAATCTTTTTCGTTTAAATTTTCCGCCGTATTGTTTTATAAAATAGCTTTGTTGGCAAGGACAACAAAAATAATAAATGGGGAGCTTCCTGTTGGATAAAACACGAGAGACGCGTTTTCTGCGTCCGTGACGATTGGGAATTTGATAATTAAATATAAAAGTAACAAGTAAATGTAATTTTTCTGGTAGATTTCGACGATGTTTTTAATCGGTACGAATTCGTTGCGTAGTTTATGTTGATTCTTTGTTTGAGCGGTTCGGGTGTGTGAGTATAAGGACTCAGCTAATGTAGTATGTTGGACTACTAAGCCTGAGAGATGGAATAGTATATTTCTAGGGATTGACCTGCTTTTTTCGCCACCCCAGTTGCTGCTTTTTGGACGTATTACGTTCTTCTGCGGACGTAGGAATCCACGAATAAATCAAGAATGGCAACTCTGGTTCAGAGCAACCAAGAAGCCCGGTAAAGTAACGAATAAAACTCAGGTACCCTTTACAATATTGTTCCTTTGCTTCTTTATTGTTGGATTGTGAAAGACATAAGCGAAATATCCACGTCTATCTGCGAGAATTCAAATTAAGACAAAGTCCCGGATGCCAACCCATTGTAGAGGCCAGTTTAAACCTTCCTGTGCGAGGTGAGCCCCTTTTACTACATACCTTCTGTCCCGACTGTGGACTGTACCTAGTACATTTAGCGCTAATTTTAGTGTGTAGTAGACTGAGTAGTTCTTCCCGTACCTCTTGAATCACGCCAAATTCAAGAGACGGAGAAGTTTCCTGTAACCTTTTGTAACCTGCTATATGTGTGTGTGTGTATGCTAAATAACCCATTTCTTTAATAATAGATATGTTGCATTATTTGTTTTAAACGTAGAATAAGGCAATTTCTAATACTTGTATTTCAGGGTATATTACTAATTAAGGTTCCTCCTTTTGATCATGAGCTTAATTTATAATAATATTTGGGGCCCTAATAACAGGCAACCCCGGAAAAAATCAGCTAGAGGTCACGGAACTATTTGTATCTGTTCTGAAGGATAGTTCCATACTTTGAGGGGTTTATGTGGAGCAGTAGCGCCCTCCCTATATCTTGACTCATTGTACCGGTTTCCAGCAATTTCTTTTAGAGCGCCTTTAGAGCGCGGACGGTGCTGCTGTACTTTACCTGGAATACCCCCCTGCTCCGAAGAGCTAGCGGTCATCAGTACCGTTGTTGAACGTAACACCTAACGCGTCCGTGAGGGTTTTTTGTAGGAAAGCATTTGGTCTTGCCTATCTGCCCCAGACATGTACTTGTCGTAATTGGTAATCGGTGGTGGCTTCGACTTCTCCTTTTTTCAGTTTTCAATCTCAATCATGTTGTTTTCAAATTCAGATGAGATATAACATACTTCCTGTTTATCTCTCCATTTACTTATCATTACTCCTTTTGCGTATTTTGCAATGGTCTCTCCTTGTTTCAATTTTACCAATTGTACAGCTGTTGATGTATTTTTTCTTGATGACCTCAGCGGTCCCGTACAGTGTATTTGCTGGTGAAAGAGAGCCCTACCCAACTCGAAGCTAATATAGTAATTTTCTATGCAAATGTGGTGACCAACGTTAAGTTTTTCTCGTAAGCGGTACAGAACAATTTTTTGGGTGTGCTTTGCGCCTCCTAAATCGTCCAATATCCCGGAGTACACAGCAAATTTTTGCACTATTCCACTAGGGGTGGCTAATATGTAAAACTTAATGCCGTACTTGCGGCGCTTATTCTGGATATATTGTCGAAATGTAAGCCTTTCCCTCCACAAAATCATTCATTCTTCTAGTGAAAGTTCGCGGCACGGATAATACACTTCTGCCATTCGCTCATTAAAAAAATCGATAACTGACCGAAATTCGTATAATCTATCTGCAGAGGGTTGTTCTCCAGGACGTGGATTGGGTGAAAAGTGCAGTGCCCGTAGTATTAGTAAAAATCGAATCCTGCTAATGCTTTGTGGAATAGCTTCATGGTGAAAAATAGGGCCTTTCTTCCAGTAATCCTGGAGCCTACGCATTTTTACATTCCCCATATGAAGTAATACACCTAAAAACACTAATAATTCCTCGACAGATACATTTCTCCAAGAAGCTATGCGAGAATATTCTTTCGTTTCCTCGGAGAGAAATAATTCTGTAGCATAATTGTTTGTTTCCTCGACTGTTCTTGAAAGAAAGTGGTCAGTAGGCAATAATCGAAAAAAACTTACTGAAGTGTTTTCAGTCAGTTAAATCAGTACGCTTTCCACTTGGGTGAGGGGATGGCTTACCATGCTGGTAGGATCATCACCCCAATACAGAATGCCACAACCTTCCTGCTCTTCGGGTTCGTCTTGTACAGCTTCTTGTTCAGGATCCACTTCTTTTCTTCTTCACCCACTAAATCACAATCTTCGTTTTGATATGACTCTCGATTGTCACCTTCATCTCCGCCTACTTGGAATCACTTCAAATATTTGTAATAGTTTTTCGTCCGTAAAGCGGGATTTATTAAAACTTCGCAAATAGAAAGGTTTCGAGGGCCCCGGTTTATCTGCAAGTTGGAAAATGCCGTCAAAAGAACCTCGTTAAAAATTTCGAGATCGAGCACGAAAAACAGTGATATAATACCTTTGCGAAATGCCTACATACACGTCTACACGCTCACGTAGTGCCGTCTCAACTGACTGCCTGAAATATTATCGAATACAGCTGTCATCAAATTCCATTTGCGGCATCCGACCAACGACGATCGTGACGGAAATTTCCGTCGCCGGCAGGAAAAGCGTAATGGATTTAAGAACAAAATCTATGACCGCTATCACCGTTTGTTAAACTTTTCACTGACCTTGGCTTGCTTCCCATGTAACCTCCAAACATGTGAGAGACTAAGTATTTCGATGTTAAGAAATTGGGTGGGATTTTTCTAAATTGGTTATTATTTATTAAAATTACTTTTGGGTTTGAAATTTTAAACGTTTTATAGTTATCACAACCACATTTGGTTAACGTACAATTTGCTACTGATTACATTAATTCAGGAACTATACTGAAGTTTATTGTGACATCGCAGACTTCACTCGTGCTGCCACTCTTGATTGTTTAAATGATAGTAATTGGCCTATCTGTTTGCAAGCTTCGCTTTTGACATGGTATAAAACCCATGCTTCTTGATTATTACATCTCAATAGATTTAATTTTTCAGTTTTCTTTCATTTTTAACCATTATCTACAACGAATCTGCAACCAACAACTGACTACTGTTCAGCATACATCAGCTTTCAGAAAATGGACGCCTCTGAATTGTTTGATGTGTATCCATTTGGGTAACATATCTTTTTTATTATGCTATTTTAGTCAACAAATTGATAAACATTCTCTTAACTGCACTCAACTTATGCCATTCTGAATACTGTGTTAATTAAATTGTTATTGTTATTTTGGTTTCTTAATTTTTGATACAAGTTAGAACAACTTCGCATCGCAATTGTTAACTGATTATTAACAGCTATTTTTGAATATCAGCCTGAAACTTACTGTTAATTGCCTATAATAATTATTGAATATTCAAAGCGCCCAAGATTTTGTATTCTGGTTATTTAGTCTATGACTCACTACCCACTTGATATTTAACAGCTGGAAGGTCTTATCAGTGAACGTTAATAATCAACAAATGTAAAGTTATACATTGCACCTATGTCCCATAAGTAAAAGATATTTTAGAACAGTTGCCTCCATATATAAAACCTACGTTATATTTGGCGACAACTTATAATAAGTGTTCAATTGACGCATAACGTAATTTTTTTAATTGCCAAGTTTAGTAAATGTTACAAGATTAGAAATTCACTAACTAGAAACTAGTATTTGCATTGTCCAAAGCAAAGAGGCGATTGAAATAATAATTGCTAGTATTGTAATATTATTGCAATTGTATGTTAATTTTTTTGTTTATATTCACCATTTAATGTTTTGAAATTTTTATCGGGATTAACAGTACATAACTTTTAAAGCAATTTGGAAATGTTACCTTACCACCTTTGCATATTGGATTATGAACTGCAACGAATACCGTTCGTTTTTAAATTTGCCATTCCAATTTATATAGATTTATCCCATTTGTTTACATCCTTGATGTCGCTTTCTAATTTTTCGTTATTGGGATTATGGTTCGCATTCCCGCATTCTTTGAATGGCAATAGAGGACCGGGAATTGCTTTCTTTTGCACTCCGGCGAAGATGTACCACCATACTTTTATTTGTGCTGCTAATGCGTAGTGCCCGTTTATGGGCTTAGCTTCCAGAGCGCCGCCCTGAACACCGCTAGGATGACCGGGTGATGAGCCAGGATTTTTGAGATGCCTTCATCGAAGGTAGCGGCGTCCTTTGCGATTTCCAGAATTATAGCCGCGGCATTTGTGATGTTCTCTGCGTTGAATGGCGCTACACTTGGTTGGGCGGGGGCCGCTGAGCCTATCACCGCCTTCACATAAGAGGTGTTTCTGGGTCTTTCTTCGACCGCTGTGGCTGGCTCTTTGGTTTCCTTCAAGTTTGGAAACTTGGAGCACCCTTTGCAGTTGACGGTGTGGCCACCACCGCAATTGATACAGGTGGGCGGTGCTTCGCGCCCTTTGTTGCAGTCACTGGTGTGGTGTGCTCCAGCACACTTGACGCATTTAGGGCCCGCTTGTCAGAATCGCTGTGAATACCCAAATTTCTGGCATCGGTGGCACTGGATTGTGCCCCTCCTGCCTTTTCTGGGCGCCTCTACCCTGACTTTAATGTACAAAACCTCCACCGGGTTGTAGATTGCTCTGGACGTTGTCGACTTCTTAGCCTCGTCGAAGTTTAGCGGGAGAGGAGTTTTGACCTTCCTGCTGCGTATTCTTTTTACGACCATTCCTTCAAAGTCTTTCTTGATTAGATCAGTTTTGATTTCCTTGTCGGCATTGCTTTCAGGCAGTCACCTGATCACTACCCTCAGAGGTTCGTCTTCCGCTAGAAGGTACTTGCGATAGGGAAGCTGCCCATCATCGAAAATGTCTCTTATCTTCCTGTAGTCGGATTCGGCCTCAGGTTGTATTCTTATGCCTAGGGCTGTATTGGTGGCTGCCCTGGATTTGATTTGGTCACTTTCAACTCGTTTTACTATGCTTGACCATTTGTCAGTTTTGTTGGCGTTCTGTGCCTAAAATCTTTTTTTTATTTGCCGCCGTTTGTTTTCGGAAATGGCGTGGTTGACAGGACAACAAGAAATAAATAAATAAGTTTCCTGCCTGATTAAAAATACGAGTGACGCGTTTTTGGTAAGCTCCGTGACGATTTGGAATTTGATAATTAAATATAAACGTGACAATTAAATGTAAAGTTTAACGTCTGGTGGATTTAGGCGACATTTACAATTGGTACGAATTCGTCACGTAGTTGTGTAAAAATCGGTCGGGTGTACGTGGATTTCTGTTTGAAGCGTTCGGGTGTGTTTAGGGACTCCCCATAATATAGTATGGCGGAAGACCAGACCTAAGAGATGGAGTAGCGTATCTTTGGGGATTGGCCTGCCTTTTTCCACCCCGGCTGCTTCTTTTTTTTGGACGTGTGATGTTCTGCGGACTCAGGAATCCATAAATCAATTACGATGGACGATTTTGGAGTTTGGAAATCAAACAATCCGATAATTTGACGAATAGAAACTAAGGTACCCTTTTAAATTGTTCTCTTACCTTTTCATTGTTGGCATGTGAAAGGCGTAAACGAAATGCCAACGCGTATCGGCGAGAAGTCAATGTAAGCTATGTCTAGGTGGCCAGCCCCTTTTTGAGGTCAGTTTAACCTTTCCTTGCGAAGGGAGATCTTTACTACATATCTTCTGCATCGATCGTGAACGCATAATTGTGTTGACTGTATCTAAACCTATATTAACCCTAATTTTAGTGTTTAGTAGTTCGAGTAGTCCTTCCCATATCTCTTGAATTAGGCCAAATTCAAGAGGCGGTGAAGTTATCTGTAAAACCTTTTTGTAACCTGTTGTTTTGTATGTATGCTAAATAACGAATTTTCTTTATCAATAGATATGTCATGTCATTCAACTAGACTTTCATTTTTTAACGTAGAATAAGTTAATTGATAATACCTTGCATTTTAGGGGATATGTACTAACTAAGGTCCCCCTTTAGACCACGATCTGAATTGATATTACTATTTAGGGACCTAACAATAGGCAATCCCGGGACATAAATTCACAAGAGGCCAGGGAACTGTTTATATCTGTTCCGAAAATGGTTCCATACTTTTAGCGGCCTATCTGGAGCAGTGGCATCCTCTTATATCTCGAGCCATTGTACGCGTTTCCAGTAACTTCCTATAGAGCGCGGACGGTGGTGATGACTTCACCTGAAACATACCCCTATTCCGTTGATCTAGCGGACACCAGTACCGTTGTCGGGAATAACGCCCTAACGCGCCCGTGACACATTCTGCTTTGTTTCTGTGTACTATGGGAGGTATTTTCTTCAGCACCTTCCTCGTTGTGCTCCTTTTCGGGACTGTTGTTGGTGTTGCTACGGTTTCTTGCCCCGGTTCAGTGTTAAAAAGGGATTCGAAACGGTTCCTGCTTGCCAGTTTCGTTTCGTTTCGGATCCTCCTGCAATGGTCTTTCTTCTTCTACATTTAACTTGTTGAAAGCCTTCTTCTTCAGCGTCTTCCGTGGAGGAGTAATGCATCTCTGCGTCTAGAAGATTCTTAACTACGGAGATGGCTTCGACTGCTTGTTTGGGCTCTTCTTGCACATGGTCTGGCGGTTTTTCGGTGATGTTGATATATTCCGTCACTGCCCGCTCTATGCGGGCCTATACCTGGGGTCGTCTATTCTGACGATGACTTCACCAGCGAATGATCCCATTTTCTTAAACGCCCTCCGGCGGATGCCTTCTCTGAAGCTGGCCAGTACGGACTCTAGCTTTGTTTCAAGATCTGCCATCTCGCTGACGAATGGTAATCGCACAAATATACGAGATTTGCTTATCTAAAGCACTAGGGTGCACTGCACCCGACCCAGCGACTCCAGTAGCAAGTGGCCTAAGGTGCGATACACAGAAACTTGAGAAGCTAGGAGAACGTCTGTACTCGTTCGCTGCTCAAGTCTCGCTTTCTTCTAAAATCTATTCGGGATTATAGTTAAAACCAGTGGCACTCCTATATACGGCTTGTACTGGATTTGGGGTCTGATGGGTAATTAAATGCCGTGCTTGTACTTGAATATCTCCTTCTTTCTCGCTGAGCTAGCTCCCTATTTGAGTCTTTACTCTGTCCATTCTCTTATGTGGCAATGTCCCTGACACGTCTGTGAGTAATTTGTTTTCACGATGCCACAAGGTCTATACTCACCCGCGACTTCGATCTGTTCCCTAAACAAGTGAGCCATTCAGAATGTAGACTTTCCACATAACCGACACCATCCTTCGAGTAGTAGAGTGTCTAAACTCATTGACAAATTCACCATAGCTACTGATATTCAACATCTTCCAGAAGTGGTGAAAAATATGACAGAGGGTTACATTGAAGGAATGTAATATTATATAACTTATAACGTGTATAAAAGAACTCGTCTTATCGGGGTCACCTATGGTTAACAAAACGTATGTCTGAGAATGATTTGCAAAAATGTACATTGTAACTACCAAAGCAATTTAGTTGTTAAAAGTATGTAGTTAAAATGTCGGGACATCATTTGTGAACTACTCTTTG
>JAHWXV010853641.1:0-10428 GCA_024586415.1 Phrixothrix hirtus
AAAATCATCCAACGAAAACCTTCACGAGTAATTTCCATTTTTTCACAAAATTACTTTCTTTAAACGCGCACTGTAAACAAACTACTCTGTCAATTTCTAGACCAACACGGATTTTACAATACAAAATGTCACATTTTACGAATATGGCAATAACTTATTACAATAACGACATCTAGTGGTCATTTGTAACAACATAAAAGGCAACCCTCGTATTCTAAATCATTAATAAAGAATATGAACCATGACATAAAAATATACAGTTTTAACTGTAAGCATGGGAATAAAAGTATACAAGCTTTTGATCAAAGTGAATAAGTGTAGCAAGTAATTTTAAAACCAAAAGCATATACGTATATGTCACGTCAAAAGTAAAGGCATATAAATTACAATAAAGTACCTAAAAGTAACTGTATTCGAGTTAATTATAATCAAAGCTTTGAACATTGACTGCATTTCCCTGTGTACAAAATGTCTCTTAAAATTTGATGAACCTGGATTATCTCCGACTTGACGATTATTCAAGGCGTTTTATATACGAAGTACCGCTACAAATTTATATGAAATTGCATTATAATATTATTAACAACAGACTGACATATTTACGAAAAATATATGTTCTAAAATGCTATAAAAACTAAGTTTGCCATATAGCTAGCTAACTTCACGAATTTCTGCTTCAACGACATAGAATAATGAATTTGTTAAACTTGGATTAAATTTGTAATGTTTTGCTTGTTTAACAAACATGATTAAAGGAAATTAGTATATTCATTAGTATATATTTCACAGTAGCTGTGACTTTTACCTAAACTATTATACGGGCTGTACACACCTTGGTGTGGGATGAGTAAATTTAATTTTTCTTCAAACTAAATGTAACATAAAAATAACTTTGGGCAAGTATTCTTGTTAAACGTGCAATCACACACTATTAACTTAAGTTAATTTAATATCATACAAACCTGCAAGGAATTAATTAGCTGATTAAATAGATTTAAAATTTCATTTAATCGTTAATAGCACACCAACTGTACAAGAAATTTTAATAATTACTGTGGAAATTTCAAAAATAAACACTAGAGGTAATTTGTAGCAAATTACTTTACTACTAATTAAGAACATGTCCACTTTGTTGTACAATGGTTATAAGTTTAAGCGTTTTAATGCTGTCGGATGCAGATTTTTAGTGAGAGAATCCTTTAATGAATGAGTGCAAATTGGAGCACTCTTTCATTTAATTCTGCACATATTTATTTCAATATTCTCATGTGTGAATACGTTTCGTTTATTGAGAACTCTGCCCTACGCTAATTTACATTTTACATATATCGATTAAATATACCGGAACAAATAAAGCCTATTTTACAGTTAGCAGACTCGAAACGTAAATCTTTAGAGGTTTGTAATTACATAAAGGAACTTTAAAATAATGTTAACGTTATATGTCTTTATTAATACACCCACCCAATATTTGCAACTCTACATATAATGTTTAGAATTGTAATGCATAAAGTTCAACCTTTGCAATAAGGATCTACAGTTTATTTTTATTAGATATTTGATATGATGTTTAATAATTATTATTCGTATCTGTTAATGAAACACAAAAAGGTCTGGGTATCCCTTTGAATCATTCAATAAATATTTAACATCAACCGTTAAGCCGTTTCTGCACGTTTACCCCAAGTGGATATTAAAAGAAACATATAAACACAAAAATTTGAGACAGATGATGGAGTAAGTGACACCTCCAGAGCGTTCATCAGTCAACATAAAGTCGTCATAACGGTTTCCGCATGGAATGTATGGCCTAATACTTTAGATAAAAGTTTATATACGTACATCTGTAAAATGTGGGGCAAACATCACTTTGTAGAGTTTTTAAAGAATTTTAGTAAGAAGTGAAGCTGTTTCGTGCCTTTTATGTATTTGTAACGAAATAGAAATTCAGTAACATAAGTACTAAAACCTTAATTCTAAAAAATTTAATAGTGTTATTTATTTTCCGAAATAAAGCTAAAATGCAATAGAAAATTTTAGAATATTGATTTTTTAACAGTTGGCATTTATAATTTATAAAACTCCGGGATATCCAGCAAAATAAATAAAATAAAACCTAGTTTTCCCAAAAATCTTTATTATTGAGTCCTACATATGTTTCGTCATTAATGTTTAGACTATCATCAGGGAAATTAGCTGTAACAATTAAAATAAATAGCGACTGAAGTCAAACAAGGGTAAAAATACTTACATAAAATTATTAATGAAAATCGTTGTTCAAATTAAAAATACTACATATTAGTTTCGTAGGAAGTAACAAGACTGCCAAATTATTAATACAACTCTAACCACATAAAAGCAAATAATCTATAAATCAGGCACTAGTGTTGCAATGATAAAACAATATAAATAAATTATCACAGTGTATAGAAAAAGTATAAAAATATATGTATAAATAAAATAATGTAAAACAATAGTTAATACTAAATCAACTAATATAAAACTAATAAAAATTAATAACAACCAATAACAAGTAAATAAAATTAAAACGAAAAACCCAGGAAAAAATCTAAAAATAATATAAATACAAAGTTATAAATTAAATCTCAAAACGAACATGTATGTAATACTTAAATAACAAGTAAACATAAACTATCAAAAAGTAAATAATCAAAAAGGATCTAAACGTCAAAGGTTTAAACATAAAATTTTATTAGCAATGACCGGTGGTTGACTAATAATAAATAAATGCTGCTATTTACATAAGATAGTACAATTAATTGCTATAATAGACAAAAATAGTCTTCGCAAGAAGAGTATTAAAATCACTAATCCTTTGCTATAACACATCTTAAATCTGCAGAAATATATCTGAAAATAACAGGCAGAATAAGAACAAATAGAATTATATCTACGAAGTAATTAACCCAAACATATTCAACGGTACACCTCAATACTCGTACATTAATTCATTTTATTAGTTATAACTAAATTAAGTAAGTGTTAATTAAATTTGGTAGACAAAGATATCACAGAATAAGAAGTAACTTAGGTCGTTGACATACATTGTACTAAGTTTATAGACTACGTCCATTCTATACAATAAAGATAGGATGTTCCAATAAGAATTATTGACTTATTTTTTGAATAAAATACATACTCAAGAAAATTTGCTTACCGAAACATGCACATTTTTGGCTTCAAATAATGACTATTGCACTCGTGGCCCCATATTCGGTGCAGATTTTTAGCACGAAATATGGAGGTAAACGTAATTCACTATCAGTAGAGACCATAGGTTGTATGGTATGGCTGTGTGTTGTGGCAGATACAGATTTTGAACATTTGTATGCCAAGATTAGACCTGAATGAAATTCTACATTGAATCCGCATTATGCATTAGTCAGCGTTTTTTACTATTTACAAAATTCTTTATTCACCGTTAAACAATATTTATCCATATACCTCTATAGCTTTTTAAAGGACCTTGAGGTAATATCTGACCTGGGCTTCGAAAAATAACTGTAGATTGGACAATCTTTATAACGTACCTTTTGTGCAAACCATAATTAAAGTTAACTGGATTTTTGCAATTTAATAGTTTGTTACTAAATTGCCACATTTAAATGCTGATTTCTAAATAATCACTGCAATAATTTTTTAGATAAGTATAACGTTTAATATGATTCCTGATTATTTCAAATTTCGTTATTCCGTAAATTCACTTGTAAAAACTATTTTAGTGATTTTTCCTGAGATTTAATTGGTCCAATAGTTTGAATTGGTTAAATTACATCAATTTATCTTGAGACTGGATCGTGTGTAATATAAGTTAAAATGTATCATTATCAATTAAAATAAAGTAATTACCATTTTGCCGTATGATTTGTGACGTACCTTCTAGAAAATGTTACTAAGAATGTTCCATTAATATTATCATAACTAATATTTATAAAATAAAACTTCTACTGCTATAAATAATCATATCTAAAATAGTTGCGTATAATATAATTTATAATTACTAATTGAATTTCATGTAGCTTAACTTCAGTTAATACTGTCACGTAGTACTGGACAATGTGTTGAAAATTAGGAAGATTATGTAAGTATCTTGATAAATGAACATTGCTATATTTATTGGTTTTAAATTTTTCTTGCATGGATTAACCCATTTAAATTTATACAATTATGATATACTTATTTGTTGATTTCATAAAATTTAATATATTTGTATATAGATTGGTTAATGTGCAATGATTTTATCTATTTATTATGAATAAAATTAATTATTGTTACTAATTCGTTTTTGGATATCGAAAGAATATTTTTGTGGCGCTTGACAATACCGTTCTTTTGAGAGTATCCAATAATTAATATAGGAAGAATTCCATTTCCCCTCTTCAACGTTTACTTGAACTAGCTGAAGCCCTATTATCCTGTATTATATACAACGTGTTGGTACAATTTTAGGATCGGTATGTTACAGATACTCAGATATTCCTTCAATAATATCTTTGAGTAAGTAATGTAATTCAATTTCTCTGTACGTTGTAAGATACAAAACTAAGTTGTCATTAACATTGATTAAGCTTATTAGCACCATGTTGTAATAACTGTGAAAAAGCGTTATCAAGTAAATGACTTCACTAGCAAAATACTTTCTCGGCGTACCCTTTTATTATTTGTGTTCGATCTAAGTCCAGCGTAGTATGTATGCCTGCTGAAGGTATTTCTAGGTTATTCTAAAAAAAATCGCGGCTTTAAAATGTAATGCTAGTTGTAACCAAGAACTTCCGAAGAAAACTTTGACGTAAATGATTTAGTTGTAGCCATGTCCTGATTGTAGGTATCAGCCCCCAATTTTTGTAAAAGAAAATACAATATCGCACGTAAGATGTAAGCAAAATATTACAGACATGGCATTGCACCATTTAATTTATAAGATATTAAGAATTTTGTAACTAAATATTCATTGCCTGTACGACTTTGTTTTATATTTACCATTTCCCGCAAAAGCGCTTAAACCAGAAAATTTAACGCAGTTTTTGAAAACAATTATAGATTGTAATTGGATGAAAAATACATATCCTATTACAAACATTTCCCCGAATTTTGTCATACATTTTGAATTTAACACCTTAATGTTCCACCACTGAATTGAAAGTTCTTAAAAGTAGATGGTGGTGCCAATTGACATATTTTCTCTATTCGTTCAGATTTTCTAAATGATAAAGAAAAACACAATGGATATTTTCGCACATAAACAAGGGGTAATAATTAGTTTTGCATGTTTTATGTATGCAAGGTTTCATCCAAATGGGTTACTGAGAACGAGGTTGCCTTTCTTGTAAGTCAAAATATAATCGCTTGTAATTGTACTCGTTTTGGATTAAAACTAAAAGGCATGTACGAGGGTTACACTATATATTTCTCAATACGGGGTAATAACAAGACATATTTAAACAAACAATATTAATAACTTTTCAAAGTACTCTCCTATACATTTCATGCATTTTGACATCATCTGTAACCATTCGGTAAAACAGGCAACCGAGGTTTCTTTGGATATTGCGCTAAGGTGCTCTTTAAATGCCTTTACAGCGTCCTCTGGTGTCGAAAAATGGATTCCACGTAATTCCTTCTTAATAGTTGGAAAGAGGCATAAATCGCATGGAGATAAGGTGGATGTGACATTAACTTGATTCCAGCAGATTGAAGAAACTCCGTTATCAGATTTGCAGCATGTGTCGGAGCATTGTCATGATACAAATCAATTTGTTTTTCTGCACATTTGAGAGTATAGCCGGCAAGAAAATTGTAGTATACCAATCTGCAGTAACTGTTTTCTTATTCTCTAGAGTAACGGAGCAAATGTAACTAATGTGACTGAAAAAAGAAGCAATCATTTGTTTAGCACACCTTCGTGATTGTTTCACCTTTGTGGGCCGCATTTCATTTTGAAGCATCCATTGCGAAGATTGCTGCTTAGTTAATGGATCATAGCAGTTGATCCAGGATTCGTCGCCTATAATGATGTTGTAAACTGCCTTAGACGTAGCTTCATGGTACTGTCCTAGATTTTCTAGGGACCAATCCACCCTCGCATTTTTTTGCTCCTCTGTTAAACGATATGATATTTAGCGAAAACACCATATTTTCACACTTAAATGTGTGTGAAGAGTTGTCTGAATTGCAGTCATTCCAATGCCAAGGGATGCACGAATTTCATTATAGACCACCCGGTGATCTTCTTCAATCATGTGATTTGAAGTTGTTGCGGTAATCGGACGATCTTCACGAATTTCATCCCCAGGCGATGACCTCCCCTGTTGGAAATCTTTATGCCAATTATACACGGTCGTCAGATTTGGAACTTCTCCCGGAGATGCATTTTGCAAACGAGCGAATGATTCATTAAAAGTTAAACCCGAACGAAGATCATACAAAATCAAGGCACGAAAATGTTCCCGCATCGGTTCCATTTTAGGCCGAACTTTAACTTTTCAAAAAATTCTCACAACTTATTGAAACGAGATATTGACCTCAAATAAGGTGCAACTTATTCGCAAACAATTGATACATTTAACTGACCTCAAATTTGTAAATAATTATTTGCTGTGTTGCCAAATTTAGAAACACGCAGTGCGATCCTCGTATGTATCATCAATATATCAATATAAGTGTTTTCTTTCGGAGACTTACCTTAAAGCATCCTAGCTGTGGAGACTTCTCTTCCATAAGCTGGTGGATTTTTGTACCTGTGCTATTGCAACAAAATTATTAATTGCGTTTGTTATGTGTTAGACAATTGAAGATTCTGTAAGTTTTTGGAATATTTCTAAGATTGTAGATTTTCATACAAATGTGATTCGCAGCTTGGCAAATTTGCAAAAAATAATTAGTTATTCGTGTAGATTAGAGACGAGTGAATATAACAAATTTAGTTAGGTGTATAGTGTAAATAAATGACAAGCTCAAAATAAGTAACTAAATTATATGAAACTAACTTACCGGTTTTATTGCACTACCATAACCTATTTATTTATTTTGTAATATACAGCTTTGTAGTGTTCAAACTTTTACTTTACTTACGTGTGTTTCACTTTTTAAGCATTGTGCTTGACATACTAATAAGCTGTTTATTGGCGATTGATTTAAAAAATACAAGCAGGTAGGTTGTGTATCAGTTGCTGAAGGGCAGCTTTAATAATTTTCCCATTCCATAAGTGCACTTAATGTGCTGTTTAATTTTTTATCATTAAGTACTTCAGTGGTTCTTGATTTTCGTTAATAAATAAACAACGCTACAGTTTCTTTATACCCGGCTTCACTTTTCACGCTGAATTAGCTGGTATTTAATTACCTGCGGCGATACCTATGATTTATTTCTTAGAATGGTTCCGTTATGTCAAATGATCCAAAGGTATGAAACATCGACAATACCTATGCGTCCAATGGGATAAAAAAAAAGTGAATTACTGCGTTAAAACCAGCTACAGTTAGCTTAACAGAACATTGGCTGTATTAGTTAACCTAGAAACTTTAAATAAAGCGATAACTTTTGCACTGCATCAAAAACACTAGAATATCAATGTCGCAACAAAGTTTAGAATCAAATTTGCGCTTCATAGATGAAAAAGTAATCATGTATTATTTCGTCAACAAACTACGTATACGTATAGCGTAAATGTATTAGGAAAGCCCACGTTCTATTACAAATATGATTCGCGAACCTCGAGTTGCAACTCAGAATATAAACCGTAAATTCAAAGCATTCTACTTCTTAATGTAGAGTTACCCGTGTCAATTTGTAATATTTGATAATGTAGCAATATCTCTAGAGCAGGTGCAAATGTCTCAAAAATCATGCGAAGGACAAGTAACTCATCCGCGTCGTTTCATGATTACGTTTTTGGGTTAAATTTGACATTAGGTAGTATTTTTTTGAAACGGGGAACAATAACTATGTTGTGAACGCTACCATAATATGCTACTGACCTTTTTAAAACATTTTAATGAATATAAATCTCAACACCATACGGTTGTAGCAAGAAGGTTCTCCACGTACCGTATGGTCAACGACACCATTCTTTCATTGCAAACATCTTCTACTGGTAAAATCGCTTTTTTCATCGTTTATATGAATTGGTCTGTAAGATAATGCAATATTACGCTTTTAGTTTTACTCTTTGGGGCTCTACCGAAAACAGAGTTAACGGAAATGGTCCCTTGTCGGTTAACGTCAAGCCACTGCCAAAAACTGGCTACAGTTGTGCGTAAATGTAAATAAGAACTTCTCCAAAAGAAATACCTAGTATGTTATTCTACGTAAAGCATATTCAAAACGTAATTCTAACGCTATTTTATTGCTCATATGTTAAAATAGGCACAACAAAAATTTTCAGAAACTATGTGTTTTATTATACATATACTGTGTAACCCCAGGGTTTACATCGATTACTCATAGCTACGCAAATTTGAAATAAGGTCAGTTTGAACACTGTATTAATTTAGAACGCTCTATGATTTCGCTGACATTTTACCATAACAGGTATTTCATAGTTTTCTAAAAATAGACTTAAATTTTAACTTGGATGAAGTACTTTCGGAATTCAACAAAATAAGTGACAAAACGCTAATTTAATGTTAGAAAATTTAATCCGCGTAATCTGGAAGTAAGTTTAATTAAATTGGCACCAACAGTGTAAACTAAGTTTATATTCTTGTCTTTAGTGGTTGTGCTGCGGATCCGAACTTCCAAAACCTGCTAGATTCGACAAAATCTAAAACTAACACTGTTGTTCTACACAAAATATTACATCAATTAAACTAATTTGTTACATATTCACTCTTTTAAAAATTGTATACTATAATTGTTTAGGCAGCCCAGCTAATTGAATTTCATATCAGACTAAAAATATTTGGAACCTTTCGCTATTAATAAATAAATGGGATATAAATACGGCAACATTTTATTCTAACTATGATAGCGATAGTTAATGATTCACTTTTCTTTAACTTCTTTAAATCTCATTCCACGCCTTGGAAGGGTTTAGAACACCTTATAATTAATGACAAAGTGTTTGAATAGCAACTTAAATATGTCAAATACAAGTTCTAAATCGTGATATATTATCAGAAACGGATACATGCAATTTGCGTTAAAAATGGAGTATGTAGATCAATTAGTGGTATACTTTTTCACTCACATGGATATTTGTTAGTTCTCGAAGAGGCTATCTATTAACGGAGATAAACTGCTTCAAACACTTGTAGAATATATTTCAGTCAAGACGTTACTTTTACTTAACATCCTGGCCTGACGACATTACAACTATTTTCATTATCAATTGTCACAATACGCTAAACTGGTATGAAACAACACACGAACTTCCCTAATGTATTTAAACTTAATGTAAAGTTCTACATTCTCATACATATACACTAAAACTCTATAACTGAAATTTAATGTAAGTACTGGAATAATTTACCAATTTAAACGAAAAGTGAACAGATATGAAATTAGCGTACACAAATTAATACAATTTTAATTTATGTGTATTTTGGGAACGGTAATTGCAACAATCACTCTTTCAAATTACTGAACAATTAAAACGCGTAATTCCGGAGATTTTCTCCGATAACCCACTCCAAAACATTTTTTCCAGTGAAACGGGAGAGCTCACGTTAAACCGCTTCAAACAAGTAAGAATCGCAATAAAAAAAATGGTACTTCGATTTTCTCTAAATTCGTGCAGTGGTATGTCAAAGAGATAGCAAACCTAAATATAAAACTTTATTTTGCTAGATGTCTAGCATTTGAGCTCTGTTGTTCATAATTAACACTTGAAGTACTCCCAGTTACTCGAGTTACAGAAATTTATTAGAGAAAGGGCTTTGTTCATATAAAACGCAATTAAGGAGCTAATAAATATACTAAGTTTTAAAAAAATCGTTGATGCCGATTTAATGAAAATCGTGAAAAACTCAAAATCTGCGAAATACCTAAAAATGACAGAAATAAGGTCGTACTTTCGGTCCTTCGTTTTTAACAAAGGGTAGTAATAACCTCAAATGGAAATTTTTATCTAGCTAGAACTTCTAGTTTCTAGTTTCATCGTTATTTTACTCAGATTTAACGATAAGGTTACTTCCGTTAACTCGTATTATGGAAAATTCTTTGAGGAACCGCCGAGATGATATAAAAGAGCATTAAATCACTAAAAAACATAATAATTTCTAAAAAACATTGTTGCATTCGATTTGGAGAAAATCGCGTAAAGTTGCACTTCCGGTTATCCGATTTTAATAGTCACAATAATATTAGCAATAATAATAATAATAATAATAATAATAATAATAATAATAATAATAATAATAATAATAATAATAATAATAGTAATAATAATAATAATAATAATAATAATA
>JAHWXV010853913.1:0-11669 GCA_024586415.1 Phrixothrix hirtus
TCGACGATTATTTATTGACCTATTACCTCAAATAATAATTATAAACCATAATTTAAACATTTTAAGGTCAAATTATATAAATATTTAAACATTATTTAAAGAAAATAAGAAGCAACTTTTCAGAATTAGCACAACTGTTTTATCTTCAAGGAATTATAACCTATGTGGCAATATTTAAGTAATAAGCATCACATTACCATAAAATTGCTGCTGCTGAAGTCCAATCCTTTTCCTGTTGTTGCTCCGATCACTGCTCTTACGAAGAAAAATGATTTTTTTCAATTAATTTCTGAATGCATTCAAACCTTCACTGCGATGAAAGAATGTTTGATCTTTATGTTTATTCCTACAAGCCTGATTTCTCGTTATTCTTCAGAACAAACGGATGCTTCCGATGTTGGTCTCAGCGCTGTTATTACTCAACAATAATTCGAAGGTGAGCAAGTCATCGCTTATAAACGGCATCTCAAAGTACACAAGATTTGATTATGTGATAAAAATTCTTATTCATTTAATTTGATATGAGCATAAAGTACACTCACTGCGATTAAGTGTGAAACGCAATATCATTTAAATATCCACGCGACTCTGTGTGCAAACAGACTCACTAATTTCTTGAAAATTTCAGTGACTTTGCTACAAAGCTCTGGTTTAATCCAACCAATAACTCGTAGAATCCCATACTTGAGTTGAAAAATTGTTGATTTATGTACGTGATTTCACATTTCCTAAAAGAAAGAAATTACAAGGAGTTTAAATCAGAAGACCTCAAGGATCAGTTTAGATCACCGTAGTGTGAAATGGGACGTGTAGGAAACTTTTCAGATAGCAAAGCGATTATTTCGCAGCAAGCATAACTGGTTGCACCGTCTTGCTGATATACCACATACCTTCCAAGTTCATACCGTCAGGTTGAGGCCATACAAACTCTAGTACCCTATTATGATTGCCACGGGTTCCCAATAATTATTAATTACAACATCGTTCTTCAAATTTATATATGTAAATTATCGGTTCGTGTAATTAATTAGAAGACAATAATTAGTAAAACGTTAAATATATATTTATAAATAAATATCAAAAATAAATTTATAGGACGAACAAAACGGATAAGCTAATATTAAAATAAAATATGAAAATGCAAAAACTTATTAATTAGAAATATATCAATTAATAAATGGTTATAAGGAATCAAAAGAAGTAATTTAAGATATGAAAATAAATAGAATATAACATTAGCTATTAAGGTTGAAAACATAATTAAGATAAAAAAATTTTTGTAAAATATAATACTTGTGTAATACTGGCACGACCACCTAGTAATTAAATGAAATGTAAATATCAAACAGAAAACTGTAATGTCAAATGGAATATTTAACTCATTTCAAAACACAGCTCCAGACACAGGGGCACCACAATATAGTTTACATTCCAATTAAATTTAATATCGATAACAACACTTATCAGTCAAATTTCTAGTTAAAATGATAATGGAAACAATATAAAAGCGTCCACAGGAACCAAAACAATCTCAGTTCTCAAAGCTTTACTTATTAATCCCGATAATTTTCCGATTTATAAATATTTTGCCACGTGCTCATAACGAGAGTCCTTTGGAAGTTAAATCCTCGATTGTGTATTGGGATAAATGCTTTCATTACAATTTTTTGCTTCTAGTGTGATCCTTAGAACATTTTACAGGGCCATAATAGAAATTTGTCCTCCATATGGAAGTATGCTATAAACATTGGTATTCGGTTGTTTTTCGATAACATTAGTTATAGTAAGAATAATCGATAAAGACGATGTATGTAGCAAAAGAATGTTGTTGAATCCTTGAAAACAGCGCAAAAAGGTTTTCGGATGTTTTTCGATTACCTCTATCAATCTACGATACGAAACTATCGGTATTCTATCAAGATTAACTCAAATTACCTAGCAAGAAACCCCATATATCATTAATAATTTTCACTGATATAAATTGCGTGACACAGCTGATCAAAACACACATCACATTACACGGGGTGTGCACGTCAAAACAGTGTATAAAATGCAGCATAGAACCGCTCGCAGTATAACGTGTGAATATTTGTATATAAGAATGAATCTAAATACATGTATAAAAATGCATTTCTTTTATTTAAATGAAGTACAAGTCAAATGATTAACCTAGAGTTGGCCTATTTATACAGGCAGGAGTGCAAAACACACACAGCGCTAGTGATATATGTCTATGCTCGAAGATAGCTATGTAATATCGTCGAACCTTCGGCTTGTTGTTAATATTAACTATAACAACGAGCCAAGCTGATCGTACCCAAAATCTCCGTCTGAAAGTTAACTAATTGAAGAACGATTGAACAAAAAATTGGTTGGATACAATACATCGTATGGCGAACCTAATGCATAAAGGTTAAAGATTAATTCAATGCAAAGCAATTGATGAACCGAAAGGTCGTTGCACGATAACGTTCTCTAGTAACTGTTACTGCATCACCAGTCGCATGTTCGAAGAAATTCGGCCCAATTACGCCTCCGGCCAAAAAACCACACCAGGAAGTTCTCTTTGCTTATGGTAAGGCTGCTCGTGAATGATGCGAGGGTTTTCTGTGCCTCAAATCTGCCTATTCTGTTTATCTATATACCTGTTGAGGTGAAAGTGGGCTTGATCCCTGAATATGACTTTATTATAAATATTATTGTGTATTTCATTTTTACTCAATGAACACTCGGTACTTCAAATTATCACACGATTTGAGTTCTTATATCAGAAGAAGTTATTCTTTTAAGACTCGGTGCATAGTACTTATTGAAATGGCCAGTTGCTGCGCTTGATTGTGAATTGATTTTCTTGAACTCACTTCAGTCTATCTCTTACAGTCGCTTCTCTTTGAACAGAACGGATAGCGAGATGACGGCTAGGCGATTTAAAATCTATTATAAAACGCATTCCTCCAAATTTCTCAATTAATCTCTGCACAGTTGAAATATTAAGTGCATTTCGTCGACTTAAAATTACATGCAATCTGCGAACGGTTCCCGCATGACATTCTCCGTTCGTGTAGTGTGCGTTGACAATAACAACCTGCTGTTCTTTCATGTAATGCTCCATAACAACTAATGGCGGATAATGGTACCACAAAAAAATGATACTGGGGGAGTCACAGCGTTACGAACCGAATAATGCAGCAATAGCGTGTAATTTAAACCTTGCGCATTTTATGCGACACCCGTTATAAGCTCTACGTTATCAAAGGCGAACGAAAATACACCGTGATTGGAAATAATGCTTTACCATAGTTTGAGCTACCGAAAAGTTCCGTCGTTACACCGAAGGAACGCATTTTAACGTCATTACAGATCATTCTCTTTGTTTTGTCTGAATCGACTTCAAAGTACTGGTCGGTAAAACTATTGCAGTATGACTGCGACTCTTCACCACAAAAGAAAATGCCACGTGGTACCGGACGCGTTATCACGTTCTTCGTATATTGGTAGAATTTCTCCTTTCCTATTATTTCTTATGATCTATTCATTACTGATAATTGGCATATCGCCTTACGAGACAAAATTCTTCTTTCTTCGCATAAATATCGTCGATGGCGTATTCACGAGGATATGATATATAAACAGTTTGTTCCAAAATTCTTAACTGCTGCTTACCAAGAACTATTGGAAAGTCGTCGTACTAAAAGATTGTTGACCTTCTGACATTCGTGATAATTACTACGCACCCATTGCCGGTTCTCTAAGGAGCTACAAAACCCTCCATCGCTTGTCAACCAACTGCTTTTGGCCTACAATTCGTTCTGACGTTCTTCGTCTCGTTCGCTACTGCCAAATGTGCCAACGTCTCAAAGTTTGTTTATAATATAATAACTTATTTTAACTAAAATACGATTCCTATGGAGCCGCAAAATTAAAAAAATTTAGAATAACGAAATAAATAATTTTCCTTTTAGCGCTATGTATTTGAGATTATGAAGTGGTGTTTATATTAATCTTATCCTGCTTTATATTGCCCATATGTGAACTCATTATATTTTACGTTGGAAATATTTATTCTATTTTAGTTTAAATTTAGGGCATATATAGAATACCATTGCTATGTAATGATAAATCAATATGCTTACTTACATCTCATGTGAATCTGTATCTATAGGGTCTCATTAAAAGTCAATGTTGTTGTTGTTACCTAATAGTTTTGTCGGGTAAATTTAGATTATTCATCAACTTTAATATTTTCTTAAGTAAGTCATTTTTCTATTACCTTTAATTTTATTTAATTTTGCACGGATTTCTATTTACCCTTCCTTTAATATGCTGACAGCTTGTTTGACATCCTTTTGTACGATTTGTTCAAATAACTTGGTTTTATATATTAATTTATTTACTTTTGTTAGGACTGCCTTTATCCGCAAGAGCTTGTTTGAGATATAAGTTAAGACTCGCATAATTAATTGTTTCTTCAAGGACGCTTGTATTGTAAGGGCTGTAACAATTTAAATTCTAATTTTAATATTTATTCGGCCTATTTAATTTTGGAAGCATCTTATATCGTTTTTAATCCGATATAAGGTACGTTTAATTATATTAATTAAGTAATTCTATTAATCGTTTTCATTTTTAATTTGTTAGAGTATCGCTGAATTCATTCGCACCTGTGTCTCGGCACTTTTAAATGTTGAGGAGCGCGAATCGTAGTAGACCGCGTGTCATCGCGGGCATTGTTATATGAGGAATGAGTGTATTAGGTTGTTATGTTGGTGAATTTTGGACACCTGTGTTGCCCACGGGGTAAGTTATAGGGCGAATGATCTCTTGTAGATAATTTGGTTAATTGGTATTTCTTATTTTATCTAGTGTTTTGGATACGGGACATATTTTGTCTCAATCGTCGTTTCTTTGGTGGTATTGTTTGGGAAATGACGGTTCCCGCAGGACATCTCTCTTTGGGAACTACGACTGAATTACGCCGTCTGTTGTTAAATGTTTGGAAATTGATTCTACTGTAATTAATTTTGTGGGCGATAGATGTTTATGGTACGTCTGTAAGAAGATAGGAAGCCAGTAGTTACGCTTGTTGATTTTCAGCCGGTTTCCGAATCCGTTGGTGTATTCATGTAACCCAGGGACTTATTAGAAGTTGTCTTTACGTTCGCAAAGAGTTCCGACCCCAGCTTTACTGACTCGGAGTCTCGCTGATATGGTACCAGTCGCGTAATATGTCGTTGCGGAAGGCCAGTGACGAAATCTTTATTTTACTTTGTACCATATATATCGTATATTTCTTTTTGTAATTACAAACATATTTTTGGGACCATTTATTCGATTTTATACGTTCTAATTTATTTTAAGATTCATTTATAATACTAATAGGTAAAATTGTGCTTCAGTAATGTAAAACTGATTTTATTAGTAATTAATATTGTTGGCAGTTAAGATAAAGAAAGTTGTATTTAAATAATAGGTCTAGGATTCCTTTATAAATATGGTTGGTTACATAAAATATTAAAATGTTTGTGAAAATAATTCTTTAATTCAGTTTGCAATTTTGTTTATGTTTAATGAATTAAATATTTTTGCCTAATTTATTATTGGGGGTTGCGTAATTCGGTTAGTTGCAACAAATTTAAATTAGGTAACTTTATTTTACCCAGTCAATTTCTACTACGATTACCTGTAGAAGGAAGTACTTATTTAATTACGTTTAAATATTCTGAAACCATTGTCCTTGTGTTAAGAAATATCCGAGGCATTTGTAAGTTATTTTATCGCGCCGTCCATCTGGCGATGAAGACACATTTGAGTCGTTTTGAATACATTATAGTAATTTTAGAAAACATTTTTACAAGCACGTCTGAAATTTCTTTTACAATTATTTAATTAGTGCGTTACTGAAATCAGTTAAATTTTGATGTTTTTATATACCATAATTCACTGGAAGATTTATTATAGCCAGTCTTATTTGTTGTCAAAAAATTGGGTATTTTATATCGTACAATTAATTACAATAAAACCATTTATCTATTAATTATGTTGTCTTCCTTCGTCATCAGAGAGATGACGTTTTGGTTATAAATTTATTTGAAAAAGCACAATACTTTCGCTGTTTGAGTTGTCACTTGCTTTTTATCTTTCGACAATTAAATAAATTACTTTAATCGAGGTAGTAATTAGTAACTTTTTATTAATTAATAAAAACAGCGTGGTGCATTTTTGGATTTGGTTAGCTAATTGTGCGACGAATGGATTATGATCTAGTCGCTATATTATTGTTTAAATTTTATTATTTAGGATACTTTATTTTGAAAAGTAAATTTAGGACTCTCTACGAGAGCTTGACTAAACTTCCTGAAGTCGTTTAGGTTGTCGATGCTCCTTTAGGACAGAGGCGTGCCAAGGATCGTATTCATAGTGAACTCACCCATCCCTACCGTCAGGAAACCTATCGAAGCAGGGCAATCCTTATTTTTTATTACGTCACATTGGTAAGTGTTACACGCACCCGTTTATAGGTGCCATACTTAGTAAGCTATTCTCCATCTATCAACGTGGCAGGGAATTTGGGTTTCTCTGTTAAATCAACTCATGATTCTATTAGTTTCATATTTAAATAACCTATTTAACTAGTCATCATTTAAATTTACGTTTTATTAAAATCTTTTAGACATAATCTCAGTCAACGTTTTTTAAAAGAAGATTTTAATAATTATGGGGGATAAACATTTATTATTGTTTACTTATTGTATTATTAATTTACATTATTTACAAATTACAATTCGTTTGTGTCTTGGCTTTAATTAATATTACATATTTGTCGATTATGTTTTACTTAATTCTCCTATTTTACCTAGAAAATTAAAAATCTCTTATATTATTACATCAAATGTATATTAATGATCTTAAATTACATCATGTAAACGTGCTATTTAGCATTTATAACAAAATATTACCTCAAAAAGTTTTCTTAAGTCGCCGAATCTATTTACAAGAAACAAAAACGTTAAACTACAACGATATTTTGTTACGTGATACATAGTATTTCGTAAAAGTGAATTTATATTAATAATATATAAAATCATGCAAGCACTCTCAGCATAAATGCTTTGTAAATAAAAAAAATTAGTTTATAAGGAGGATAATACTTATTGGAAAATAAATTTCAAATGCATGAAAAACAAAACAGAAACAATATAGTATATTTACTATTATATGTTCAAAGAACATTAAATTTTTGTTATATTAAATGTTATAAATTAATAATACGTAAGTACTCTACGTAAATCGAATACTTTATAATGAATATTTAGAACGTATTCTATAGCTACATAGATACTGTTAAAAATTTAATACCAAAATGTTATATTGGGAACTGATTCTGCAAGAAAGTATTAAAACATATGTGTTGAAAATTTAGAGTCGTAATTACAATTGATTAACTATAGCTTTCGTTAAACGAGACAAGTTTTATATATTAGTAAGCAACTGCTAATTATTTTAATAAAAAGAGCGAAAGCCAGAGATATGCAATAATTAATGTGGCCACAGCAATTATATCAACATCTTTTGTGAAATAGATAGGCTGATTCAATAAAAATTAGCATACTTATCAAAATACATTAGAACTGTTATATATTCTATTTAAATAATACAAATAACTATTAAATCTACGTTTTGCATTGAGATGATAACAAAAACGACCACTACTGTCTTTATAGAAATTGCTTAAAGTAACAGATAAATTTAAGCAGAAGAAATTGATTTAACGATTTTTATTTATGAATATTACGAAACTAATACTTTCTAAAATAAAATTTGTAATAAAAACTTGTGATGTGGAGTAAAGAAAAAATTGTACTACTATATCAAGATTGATAATATTTTCATGATAGTTCATAACAACACACAATTGTTGTTATAAACGCACCGTTATTAATGCGGATGATAATAGCAATACCCTTGATAGATTTATATGTAAACTGAATTCCAAAAACTCTGTAGAATAATGTACTATTGTCGAGAATTAATAAATAGAAAATATAGTCCTTTAATTTTCTATAACTCAATAAATTAGATACCTGCATAAAAAACATCTATTTGAAAATCTAAATGTAGATATATAGTTAAATGGTGTTACAATAAAAGATAAAATCTGGAACCGTAAACAATGGACTATAGTGGATATTTAATGTACCTAAATTGGAAATTTGAATATAGCGTATTTAATATATTTTAATAATAGCGACTTATAACTAATACAAATATTTTATTCAAATTCAAGATACTAGCATTAGGTGCATGTGTCAAGGGCTATTATTAAAAATGGCCTTTAACACCATTCAATCTACCTATTCTCAATGCATTGAACTATAAAATAATGTTTACTGTTACGCTAAAAAAATATTAATTTAAATTTATACAATTTCATTCGAAGTTAAAATTTGCCGATTTAAGGTATTAAACTTATATTTATTCCTAAACTAAGTTATTAGCTATACTACTCAACAAATGAACTGGACCATCGCGGAAATTTGTATTTACTTATATTAAACTAAAAGTATATGAGCGAGAAATGGAAATAGCTGTAGCACAACGTATTTAAAAGTAGTTGTATTTAAATTATTAACAAACTTTAAGCCAGTGCTTGAAATAATGTATACATGTTATTCAATAGTTTTAATTAACCTACAACATATTAAAAACGAAATCGAGAACGCAAACAAAAACAAATGAAAACGGAAATTAATAATGTGTAGGCCCTCCTCGAGAATTTATCAACTCTTGGTAGCGATTTGGCATACTTGATATTAAATTACGGTCAAGCTGTTGAGGCATATTATTCCATTCTTCTCGTATAGCTTCTTCTAGCGCATGTATGTTTCCAATTGGGTACCTGCGTTGTCTTAAGTCTCCTGCGAGATAGTCTCTCACATGTTGTATTACATTAATATCTGGCGAAACCGCTGGTTAGTCCATTTTTGTGATTCCTTTCGTCGCTAAGAATTCACTTACTGCTCTTGTTCTGTGGGGCCTTGCATTATCGTGTATTAAAATGAAATCCTTGACAATATTTCTTGCAAACTGTATTACAATCGGTTGTAAAACGCTCTGAAAATATCTTTCAGTATTTACCGTTGCGTTTCTAAAAACCACAATTTTCTGTTCTTCCATTTAAACTTATACCTGCCCACACCGTAACTGAGCCTTTTCCACCAGCCACAGTATCAACCATAAATTCACTGCGATAACGTTGATTTTGTTCTCGCCATACTCGTGTACGTCCGTCTGTTGAAAATAAGGTAAATTTGGACTCATCTGTAAACAAGCATCTTGACCATTCCATATCCCAGTTTACGTGCTCTTGTGCTCAAAGTAAGCGATTTCTCTTATGATCTGCCGTAAGTTTCGGGAAGCAAGTTGGCCTTCATAATTTCAGATTAATTTCATATAACCTTCTTCGAATCGTTTGTGTTGAGATATTGACAGTTGTTGCGTTTAAAAAGCTGTACGAAATTTGGTAGCATTATCAAACTGGTTTTGATGCGCAAGCAAATTTAAAAATCTGCCTTGGTTTCTAGTAGTTTTTTGTTTTATGCCTCCACCATGACCGTATATGGGTGTACCATTCGCTAAATACCTTTGCCAAGATCTACCAATCATTGTATGAGAAACATGTAGTCTTCTAGAAACGGAACGCTGTGACATTCCTATCTCCAACCAGCCAACAGCTTTAATAATAATAATAGTAATCGTCTTTATTGCCCAACAGACAAAAAAAATCAATTACAGGATAAATCATTAATAATAGAAAAACAAACTATTCTTAGTTAGTTATACTTAATTAAGTATCAGTAATTAGTAGTGGGACACAATAACAAGATACTTATATACTTATATACAAAAATTAGAAAAACAGGAACAAACAAAAGAGAATAGAGAGAAGAAGGATAAGGATAGAGTATAGCTGTATAACTAGCACAACAGGTTGTTAGTCGAAGTAAGGTTGGAAGACTTGAGTTGTTTATGCCACATGAATGAAAAATAGAATTGAAGAGACGACACATGTTAACAATTGGAGATCTGTACAGAACATCAGTTTTAGGAGTAGGATAATAGATAATAAATAAGTGGAAACATGAAATTTAATGAGTAATAATACGGAGGGACAACCGACGTTGTTATTTAATAGATTAAATAGAAAAGTAGTACTGGAGGTTGATCTTCTATATAAACTTTGATATACATGCAATGTTGGTGAGAGTAGAGCGCTTTTCCATAAAGCCATGCTGGTCGACGGAGATAGAGTTTTTGACAGCAGGATAAATGTTAGAGTAAAGGACAATCTTAAAGATTTTAGAAAAATTGCTTAAGACACTAATGGGCCTATAGTTTTCAACGTATTCTGGATTACCACCCTTTAACACCGGAAAAATTGTAGTAATCTTCCAGATATCAGGAAATGTGCCAGAACTCAGGGCTAAATTAAATATAATGGTTAAGGATTTCACAAAAATCTCTTTAATTAAGAAACTTGAAACTTGATCGTGTCCTGCAGTTTTTTTAGATTTTAGTTTTCTGATTGCTGCAGAGACCTCGTTTTCGGCAATACGTGGAATGTTGACCGCCGGCAAGTTACTAAATTTTACAGAATAACCAACATTCAGGAAACTAAAATCTAAAAAACTGCAGGACACGATCAAGTTTCGAGGCATAGATACTTTTAAACACTTTTAAAATAGTCGCTAAAGGTATTAATAATCGACCAGGAATACTCGTATTAGAGCGCTTGGTTCTTATAAAAGACCATAGGTGTTTAGGATCATTAATAATTGTGTTCTCTACCTTTGATATATAATTCCTGTAAGTTGAATGGATTTGAGTTTTAATGAGCTTCCTCAGTTCTTTAAATTTAATTAGGCCACGTGGATTTTGAAATTTACGATATTTATTTAGTACACGTGTTGAATGTTACTGATCAATTCGCTATTAAACCATTTTGAATAGTTAGAAGGTCGTTTATGAAATATGGAAACAGAGTAATTAAAAATGCAATGGTGGTATCGTAAACATTCTTCAGGCGTCGTTTACATCATAGAAGTTGTTTAAAAAGACCAATCAACAGATTTGAGAGAATCATAAAGGACTGGATAGTCTACCTTATCGAAGATATAGCACTTATTTGCATTGTTTGTGGAAAAGTTTGGTTTAGGTGGAGTGTTTAATTCTAAGCTTATTAGGAGGGCAGGTTATGAGTATCTTCAGTAACCAAAGGAATGTTATCACGACTAACTTCACATACAATATGACTAAGAACTAAATATAAACATCTAGAGTTGCTGTTAGTCACATAATTGTATTGCTTATAGCCAAACAAGTTCATAAAATTATTTAATATTTGAGATTTAGTATCGGCTAGCGATGTATGAATAAAACTACGAATATTAAAGTCCCCGACAAATAGTATTTTGGTATAACATAAATTTAAGGATTCAAGCGATTCAAAGAAAAGATTGAAATCGCTTACTGTTGTACGAGGGTTGCCTTTTATGTTGTTACAAATGACCATTAGATGTCGCTAGTGTAATAAGTTATTGCCATATTCGTAAAATTTCACATTTTGTATTGTAAAATCCGTGGCGGCTTAGAAATTGACAGAGTAGTTTGTT
>JAHWXV010854056.1:0-12179 GCA_024586415.1 Phrixothrix hirtus
CTAAGAATTGTTGCTGAGTTAGGCCTTTACGAAAATCGTATAAAATCATCCAACGAAAACCTTCACGAGTAATTTCCAGTTTTTCACAAAATTACTTTCTCTAAACGCTCACTGTAAACAAACTACACTGGCAATTCCTAAGCCGCCACGGATTTTACAATACAAAATGTCATATTTTACGAATATGGCAATAACTTATTACACTAGCGACATCTATTGGTCATTTGTAACAATATAAAAGGCAACCCTCGTATAGTTCGGATTCTCTTTGATATCACCATATATATAAGGGGACGCGAGAAAAATGATATACCTAACAACTTTATGTTAGAAGTACTTACAAAAATAGCATGAAATTAACTAATTTCGTAACAAAAGGTTTCATCAAAGGTGAAATAGTATCACAAGCTCGATGGAAAGTAAAGCATGTGATGACTTAACGAGTATTAAACCACGGCCGGAGCTAGGCGTGGCACATCGGTCCTTTTGAGGCTAGATACTATAGGATTACGTCTTAATTGGGAATTGTTGGCACCACTGTTCTCTAGTCTAATACTGCTGAACAGGGTTAGTTTACGGAAAACACCCTATATGCCAAGATGTTTGTGATCTACCTTTAGAGCGAAGACAGACAGTGCTGCGGTAATGTAGATTTGGGCTATATAGTTGAGACAAAGAAATCACATTAAGCGCCAAGTGCTAATAATTTTGACTCCTCCTGTATAGGGAGTCAAAATTAGCTATTCAATTAGGGGAAAGATCCTTGTAAATTTTGTCACCTTTCAGAATGCGAGATTCATCATCAAGGAGCTCGAAAATTGTGCACCTTATAAGAAGATTTATTTATGAACTATTGAAAACTGCTTACCTAATGAGAACGTAGGAATTGTTCTAGATAAATCTTAGAACGTGCTTTATTTTTAAATTAATGTCAATTAATGGAGCCACCTGGTATAAAATTACTAATCTTAATTAAAGTGAATGCAAACAAATGGCTATTTGGAATTTTGAATAACTAACAAGTCGAGCACTAGTACTTTTGACGCACTCTGGATTACTAATAACTTGACAACATACAATTTAATGGAATAAAACAAGCATTGCACTATACACGTTTATGTATTCATAAAATGATTTCACAACAAACATATCTACAAGTAAATCAACAAGTCGGAAATATAGTTGAAGTGGTATTGGTCTAAATATAAAGAAACTAGTTGACGAGAAAATTCTGCAATTTTGGTATGCAAATGATGCTACGCAATCTGGGCGCATCTAATTATATTTAGAAAGAAACAGGCGGAAATTTTACATCAAAGACATTATAAAAATTGCAAAATTTTGGATACCCAAAGCGCTTTGTGCTGAGATACGTTAAACAATGTTACGGCAACATTTAAAGATCGTTATTTCCTTCAATAGTTATTATAAAATACATAGAAGATAGTTGCTTTTAACCGTATCAACTATTTAATCCCATAAACTCGGAAATTCGATCCCGGCAACCAAATCCAAGGACGGTTCCTATAATTTTTCGACAGGCTGAGATTATACGATGTTAAAATTACATCGACTGACTTTCATTTCTTCTAACGGGACCAGTCGTTTTTAATTGCCCAAACGGCGTCGTTCGTACCACGATCCCGCGTCCATTTACTCGTATTACATAGGCGTCATAATTACAGCAACGCAGATTTCTTCTAATAAAAGATTTCTTTGCTTGTTTTTCTCGATTATTTTTCTGACTAGAATAAACTTTCAAAAAGACACGAATGAACATATATTTTCAAACAAAGCTGGCCTGTCTAAAGAAGCACGAAATTTAAAAAAATTCTTCACAAATGAATACTCACGGATAAGTTTAATTCAATCTCAATGCAACTTCAGAAAATGATTTTGAGTTATTATACGGGGTGGATTGGATTAATTCGAGATTCTGGCTTTATTTATACTTAGATATTTAAATATTAGATGATTAAATAAACATGCCCTTGCCCTATTAAAGACTTATTTTGTTATTTATATACAAGATATCATCAAAAAAACAGCAATAGCTGACAATAGTTGATGAAGTCGGTCAAGCGCTTGTGAACTTAAAACAACATATGATCATAGGAATTTGAAGCTATCATCACATGCACAAATGAGGTTAAAAGAATATGACTTTTATCGTGGAATTCTAACGAAGCTCAGTAATCAGTAATTAAACTTCCTTATGTTTTTAGTTTTGTCTTAAATAAATCGTAATTTTAATGAAAAGTAAGATATTGAATGTGTTAAGAAGTAAAACTTTCGCATGTGGTGTTCAAGTGAGATTACATTCGAATGTTGTTTTTTTTGATGTCATTAGTCTGCTGTAGTCTTCATATGCGAAATACACTGTTGTGCTTCTTTAATATTAAAAGCAATTTGTACTCTGAGTTTTGAACCCGATTTTCCATCTGTGAACCGGGTAACTTTTGATTTTAATTTTTTTCACTCTCCTATTCTTCACGAAATCGTTAAGATGCCTACTATATTGTCACGTTATGAACCGTTGTGCCTTCAAGTTCCTTCAAAAATAACTGATTCCGTAGAAATCGGGTGAGACAGACTCATTCTAAGGGATTGCCCATTTGCGCCTCTTCAACTTACTTGAATTCACACGCCTTTTAGGAACTTCGGGGAAATATATTTTGCTGAGGTGCAGGTCTGGTTCCAAAACAATACCCACTTCATAATTCATTTCGTATTATACACATCATCCTATATTTTTGGTTAACCGGTTGATCGTTTAAATTTAAATATTTATATGTAACTTAAAGAAATTAAGAATCTGCTAGATACCATCAGTGCCAGTTTGATAAGTACCATATATTAGGTTTTAATCTAGATGTGTCGCTTAGTGATAACGAGATGAATTAAATAGGAATCTTGAATCACGCTGAAATATTATGAGGAATTTAATTTGGTACAGATTTAAATAATTTTTAATGTTAAATTATCTTAACCGTATCTTAAGGGTCATCCACTTTTGGATTATCTGTACAATTTTGTAAAAAATAAATTAAGCTTTGATTTCCAATTTTAATTGTAGACAGGTATACAAATGGTTGTTGTAGATTTAGATGAGTTAAGTACAATTACGATTAAAGAATTACACGCATATAATTTATTAGATCGACCCAATCTTTAGGATAATTAGTTTTAGTAATATTCAATTTCTTGCTTCTTGTTTACGTGAATATTTAAAACGTATTTATGCACAACTGACTGTAATTAAATGCTTTTGTATAATCATACGATTAAAACTTTTATTTTTGCAATTTTTCTTTTATTTCAGCTACGCAATAGATTGTTATTTGTTTATTTTATACCGATTGCATGGGTTGAACATGCTCTGTAATTTTGAGTATTAGATTACGAGATGAATCCGGGAATTTTGTTTGAGATTATTTAAATACTGAAATTAATATCGTGGCGCTCAACATAACTTGCTTCCCTTTGCATCACTTAATACTTGTTACAATCCACAGTCAATGCTAAATCCACTGCTCACTTCCCTTTCTTCGTCGTTGCTGAATTAATTGTGGGCTTTTTCTTCCCTATTCTATTTTATTAGCGTTATGTGAACGATCCTATTTCTTCCTTCGTAGTTCTTTCCATAATTGAGAAGTTTTGCAATCCAAATGATATTTCTTTGTGGAAATAGTTTTATTTTCCAATTATTCTTTTTCATAAGAAACACATTTTAAATTTTTTGAAATAATTTATTATTTAAGTTTTTTTAAACATTGATTACGGCTGCAGAGCGACCGAATAATAAATTTGATGTTTTGGTCTTCTCTAACTGAATAAAAAGAAATCACACATTTTTAATTAAATCTCTAAACCAACCAAAAACAAATTGGTTTGGTATATAGTTCTATTTCAAAATCTTCAGAAAAAATACTGTAACAGACTGTGCTAAATATGAGACTGCCTTCAATCACACCGCGTATACTTAATTTAAATGGGGAAAAGTAGTAGTCAATTTTTTCCCGGATTTTTCGAAATTTTAATTTATCACCTTTCAAATTTTTATACAAGGTTACTCCGATATACTTTTCAGTAAATTTAACCTCATGTATTTACAAAAAATAAAGAAAGAGTGTAGAACTACTTTTTTTGGTCAAAATGAAACTTTGAAAGGGCATTAATTATTGTTCAAAAACTTCGTTTGGAAAATCTTAATACCAGAAAATTTCGGACAATAATTAATGGCTTTTCAAAGTCCTTTTGACCAAAAAAGTAGGCTTACATTTTTCTTTATTTTTTGTAAATACATGAGGTTAAAATTACTGAAAAGTATATCGGAGTAACCCTGTATAAAAATTTGAAAGGTGATAAATTAAAATTTCGAAAAATCCGGGAAAACATTTGATTACTCACTTTTTCCATTTAAATTAAGTATAAGCGATATGATTGAAGGCAGTCTCATATTTAGTGCAGTCTGTTATGGTATTTTTTTCTGAAGCTTTTGAAAAATTGAGCTATGTACCAAACTAATATGTTTTTGCTCGGTTTAGGGATTTAATTAAAAAATTGTGATTTCTTTATATTCCGTTAGAAAAGAACAAAGCATTAAATTTATCAGTCGGTCACGCTGTATGCGTAATCAATGTATAGGGGATAGGTGATATCTAATAATGTTTATAAATGATTGGCATATTAATTTGGGTTTAAAATGATATTGCATAGCAAGAATAAATAATAAAGCAACTAGATTAAAAACTTGATATGAAAATAATTTTGAAAAATATCTAAATAATGTACAATGAAGTAGTAAAGATGTTGTGTTTGATAATTTACAGATACAATAAGAAATAAAAAAGTAATATGGGATTAGTTAACAAGTTAGATAACCAAATAGTGATTTTAATCAAAATTTATCAACCAATAATTGCATGAAGAACTTAAGATTTCTGAATAACGTGCAGCCGGAGGAACTAAATTTTCTGCAGCAGCACAAAGCCTATTCTTCACAACAATGTAACTTGCTGCCTAAAGTAATTAACGATTAACGATAAACTTGGAAACCGTCAATTGCTCCTTGCTTAATGGACAAAAAGTTACAAGGTGATCCAATAGCATAATTAATCTATCACAATAATATGCTTCAGTAAGATCAAAAATGAAATAAATATTATCAATCAAGGTTTCTTAAATATTACTAAATATATAAATTCAAAACCAAATTATGAATAATACCAAGTCATATTCTACACGTGCGATTAAACTAAAGTATCTATTAAAATGTAAATAAAACTATGTAGATTTTTCTGTCATCAGTAAGAAAAGCATGATAAAATCGATTGTCATAATAGAGAATGTTTTAATCTAATCCAAACGGTACAATAAGGTCCACGGCAATTAATTAAGAATTTTGAAAAAGGCACGATAAGTAATTTCATAATAATTAGAAAATATTCAAATTAATTTGTAGTAATTTTGTATACAAAACAAGTAATTGAAGTTAAAATAAAACCCAAAATTTAAACAAACGCTAGCCCAATTTAGAATAAACGAAAAATATAAAGGAAAAGATGCAGAAAGTTTTTCGAATACCTTGGCATCAATGGTTCTTGATTGCGTTAGAGTCAAGAGTTAATTACGCAGATGAGATGAAGATCATGAAAAAGGTCAGGATCTAAATTTATTGAAGATAAGATGCTATCAATTACAACTAAAATAACGTGGAAAACTTGCACATATTATACGTACATACCTGATCTTAATGAATAAAATAACTACTGGATGTTGTCACATGATACTCTTCAATATTATGATATATAAACAATTTTGACCTAATCCAATTTAAGTAACAAACGCATGTTCAGAATTTTCAAACTTTTTCGTTGTCCCGTCGACAACATGTCGCTACAAATAAATTAATTCAGAAAATTTGGAAAAAATTAACCACACCTTGATCTTTTAAAGAAGAATTTAGAATAAAATCTTAAACTCAAAACATGATTAAAGCTAAGATATTCATGTATTATGCTATCAAGATTCCATGCAGGAAAATCAACCCTTTTAATGTTAATGTTAAGCGAATTTCAAATAATCGAAAATAAATGATTGAAACAATTACTTTAAGAATAAATTATAAAGAATTTTAACTTTAAAACTTAATTTTGAACATTAATAGTATCAAGCATGAAATTAGTCAATTTCACGTCTTTTAAGTTAATTTAATGTTAAAACTTTGATTATATAAAGTTTTCCAGTTGAAGCCATTCTGTATATTACGACATACTCAATATTCGAAACGTTTTCAATTTGCGCAATAATTTCTGTGGTTTTACATTTTTCATGCATGGAATCTATTGTTATAGTTCAAATTACATTGAATCAATGTATTATATGAATATGGCATAAAATGTAACATTTTGTTTCAATTCTAGAAGTTTAAAATAATTCTGCGTGGGGCTTTACGGTCAATTTATCTTACACTTATGATAAACACATAACGTAGAAGTGATGTCAAATTAAACAAAAGTTTCTGTATATTTTGTATAAAGTTAATTGCAAATGCTAAGGCATACACATCTTTTAATCGTGTTAGGTCATGTGAATGCAATAGCAATATTAGCACCTCTGTTGCATGAGCGCGTAGGGTGTCAGAACACAAATGGCACACGTAAAGTGGTGATTGATCAATTTTAATCTACCGATTTTCTGGTATGCGATTCCACATTTAAAGTTTAGTTGTAGACAATTAAATGTGAAATTATTGGTTTGAACTCCATGGGGAAGATCTAATTACATGCCTTGAAAGTAATTTGTTTAGTTGAGTAGAAATGTTTTAACTCATCTCAGTCCTAACGTTTAATGGGTTTTGAAGATTATCGTACCTGAATATTGAGTGGACAGTCTCCTGAGTCAGAAAACACCTTTAAGGTAGAACATTTCCAAACTAACCATGCCAACGATCTATGGTCACATCTTTACTTAGATTAAAGTACAATTGTTGCTACAACGCCGAGAATCGTATGTCAATATTTGACATCTAATTAGGAACCTCGAAATGGCTTGTTAGTGTGTTAGTACGCTTTTATTATTTTTCCAGAAGCGAAAACCTGTTTATAAGTCAGTACTTGAAGGCATCGAGCTCGGCTTACCTTATATGCATGCTGTCAATCCAATTGTTAATTTAAAGCTAATAAATCTTCACAATAACACCTTTTAATACATATATTTATATTAGATGGCATTTGTTATGAATTTTAATATTTTATTATAGTAACATAGATAAATAATAAAATAATATAAAAATAAAAAACTAATGCCTGTCAAAAGTTGTATCATATTTGTGCATGTTATAATTTAATGAATATATATAAAATACGCAACAATAAAATTGACGACGATGATTGACCAAGATATCAAAAAAATCAATAATGGAAACAGTTTTGCAAGCACTGCAGCAACAAGGGGCAGCTAGGCAGCTATTAATTCAACAGAAACATTGTCCAGTGGTGCAAACTGATACAATTTCACAAAACATGATGTGTCATAGTATTATTTTCGAATCATTTAATCCAAATGAAGAATCACTTGTGGATTATAGAGAAGGGCTGGAAAATTTTTTCACCCTCGGTAATTAAAAGCAGAAACCCCAGAGGCATTAGAAGCTAAACGTGATCTTTTATTAAATTGCTTAAAAAGTAATCAATATCAATTATTGTCATCGATAACAGCACCTGATAAACCAGTTGAAAAATCATATTACCAATTAGTTGAAATTTTAGAAAAACAATTTTCGCCCGTAAAAAATATTCACACCAAACTTCGTAAATTTTTATCATGAATACAACAATTCAATGAAAATTTATCAAATTATATTGCAGATTTAGAAATCATATCACAAAAATGTGCATATGTCCGGTAGGTACATGCAAAAAACATCTAGATTCAATTTTTCAAGCATGATTTATTCGAGGTATAAGAGATAACTATTTTCGTGAAAAAATCCTACAAATGGGACCCTCAACTACATTAGAAAGAAGAATGGACGCAGCAAGAAAGCAGAATTTAGAAGAATATTCGTTAAAATTACGTCCTGTTGCAAAACCTATTTGCATTAATCCACGTCCAGTACTATTTGCTCTTTTATCAAAGGTAAATTCTGAACTCGGTAGGTTAGAAGAAGAAGAAGACCTAATAGAAAAAAACAGAATAGTATCCATGGGGAACTCCGCTAGTGATTGTTCTAAAAAGTTGATCAAGGCGTGCGAATTTGTGCCGACTACAGAGCTACTGTTGATCATCAATTAAAAGATGCACATTACCCTATTCCCAGAATACAAGAATTATTCGTAAAAATAAAAACAGGTAATTTCTTTTGCATTTTAGACATTGCAAAAGTATATTTATATCTCAAGCTCGACGAACGAAGTTCAAAAAATGTAGCCATTAGTACACATAGTGGTACTTATTTTGATAAACGCTTATTTTTTGAACTCAAGACAGCACCTAGTCTTTTTCACGCAAGAATTGATCCTATTCATGATGATCTGGGAAGATGAATTACATATTTTGACAACATTTATAATTCAAGGTTCAACTTTAGAAGAATGTAATGCAAATTTGAAGAAATGCTTACAGCGATTAGCAAAATTTAATATTAGACTAAATAAAGATAAATGTAAGTTTTACGTTCGTAAGGTAAAATAGGACACATAATTTCTCAAAATAGTTTAGAAAAAGATCCACAAGAAATAGTAGTAATTGTCAAAGCTCCACGACCTAAGATTGTCAATGATGTCCGTTCTTTTATAGGAATGGCATTTTACTTTTACTACAAAAAAATATTAAATTGATATGGTCAAAAGAATGTGAAAATGCATTTTTCTGTCTAAAATGAGTTGTGTAGTGACCATATAATTATTCCATTTCAGAGCGAATTACCAATTATTCCAGAAAAAGGTGCTAGCCCATTTGGACTTGCAACAATTTTATCGCACAAAATTAATGGAGAAAACAAACCAATAGCATTTGTTTCAAGAAGTTTAATAACAGCTGAGAAAAATTATAGTCACATTGACAAAGAAGCAACTGCAGTTTATTGGGCTGTCAAGAAATTTTATCAATACGTATTTGTTAACGAATTTACTCTGATTACTTACTAGATATGCTTTATTTTTACGTCAATTTCAATACAGGGTTCAACATAGACCCGGTAGATTATTTCTCAAGAGCTCCTATATTGAATTAAAACTGAAAGAAATAGATGAAACATTTGTCATAAGTGAAATTTTAATAAATCAAATACCTACAACACCACTACTTACATCTAAATGAATTCAAATTGAAATTACAAAAATCCCAACTTAAAGAAGAACTTTCATCAAAAGACTCACATCAAAATCAATACGCATTGCACGAAGGCATAATTTTACGCGGCTCAAGAGTTGTGATTCCAGTTTCACTCCAACAATGTTTTAGCAGAGCTGCTTTATAGATAGCCACATCGGTATCAAAAAGAAGAAAGTGATTGCTAGAACTACATGTTATTGGAAGAACACACATAAGGATATTGAAGCTGTAGTTAAGGAATGCCCAGCTTGTACTCAAAATTAAAAAGAATCTTGTAAAGTTCCAATATACCATTGGGAAGAACCAAGTAGACCATGGATGCGTATGCAGGCCGATTTGCTGGTTCAATATTGGGAAAACGATTTCTAATTGTCGTGGATGTACTGACTAAATGAGTTGAAGTAATTACGTTTTAATTGACCCAACTTCATTTACAACTATTAAAGCTTTTAAAAATATATTTACAATGCAATAAATTCCATATTTCATAGTAATAAATATTTTAAAATTACAAGAATTTCAAGAATTTTCTGAATATAATGGAATCAAACAATTATTTTCAGCTCCAGGACACCCTGGCACAAATGGTTAGGTTAAGATACTTAAATACAAACTTAAGGCGATGATGAAAGTAGATAGAGATTCGAACGAAGAATTAAACAAAAATTTCTATTTAGATATCGGACAACATCATTATCAAATGGAAAAACATCTGCCGAACTTCATTTTGGCAGAATTTTGAAAACTAGATTACATATGTTCAAAACCAACACCACCTGGAAATAAATCAAAAAAACGACAGGCCAATTTTACAAGCGGGTCACCCCTTGAACCACACACAAGCGCTACGCGGCCACGTCCCCTCTACCTCGTTCTTGTAGGTGTCTGGGTGTGATGAAGGCTACTGCCAGCTAGTTCTTTAAAAGAGGGGAGCTGGACAGTAGTTCTCCGCGCACTCGTCAATGCTTTATCTTACGCTAACTAGCACGAAACTAAGCTCTAGTGTCTAGTGTTAATAACAAGGAATTATAACTATGAGTTTGATATGACTAGCACGATACTAAGCTCTAGTGTCTAGCGGGAAATAAACTAACTAAAACTGTACTAAGGCTGATTCTAAGTTAACTGGCACGATAACTAGGATCAAGTGTTTAATGTAGATCTAATTACTAATGTATGATTCTAGGTTAACTGGCACGATAAGTAGGAGCAAGTGTTTAATGTAGAACTAGTTAACTAGTTAACTAAGTTAACTGGGACGATACCTAGGATCAAGTGTTGCAGAATAGACTAACTCAATGCGATTCCAAGCTAACTGGGCACGTGTAGAATGATGTGTAGAATAAACTAATAAAATGCTGCTAAGGTTGATTCTAAGTTATTTGGGCACAATAATGACAATCAAATGTTTAGTGTTGTTGCGAAAAAATGTCTACAACGGGGCCAATGGTTAATAAGTAAATATGCGCGTACTTACTGCGCCGGGCGTCGGAACGCTGGTGGCGGCGGCGGCAGGTCGTTCACGGCGGGCACGGCACAGGTTGACTGGGCGGCTGGGAGTCTCTGCAGGCTGGTGGCACGGGACGGCTGTCGTCTGTCGAGACGGCGTTGTTGTCTGAGCGGCTGGTGGAACGTAGTGGGCTGGCGGGACGTGACGGCGGGCAGCGGGAATCTCCTTGGCGAATCGGTGTCCGTGAGGGCGCTTAACTGATGCTGTCAGCGTAGCTCTACCTAACTATCGGATACTTGGTCTCAACCTGCCTACTCCAAGCACCATTGGTATTCACGGAATACCAATGGAAATCGTTGTTTTAGAATTGCATTATTTTTGCATATGAAATAGCCAAAGTCGTTTTCCATTTAGGTCAACGAGTAATGTCAAGAAATTACACGGGCATTTGGGAAACATTTATTATGAAATTAAGCTTTATTTTGGTTACATATTAAAAAGACATATTGATCAAGTACGTAATACTGAAAAAACTAACCAAACAGAAAACTCGATGTTAGAAAAAGAAAGGCAAATAACAACACAAATCCCAGACAAGCAACCGATGTTCGAATTACCTCCTATAGTCATACCGAATCAACCAATTGTAAATACATCAGACACGGTCATAAGTAAACCAATTTATAATTTACTACGTCCAGTAGTGTCTATTGATAAGAACTTAAAACTAACCCAAAGTCAATATCTAAAACAAATCCAATTAAAACCGATCATTTAGGACTAGACCTCTAGTTGAACGTCTAAACTTATAATTCATATAACATAATATGTATAATCTTAATTTAGTATGATTGTTATTACAATTGCCTTTGTGTAAGGGATAATTAGACCGATCTCGACTGGTGTAATGGTTATCATGTTTGCCTCTACACCTGAAGGACACGGGTTCAAACCCGATCGAGGTTGGTAACTTTTTCATCGGAGAAAAATTTAAAAAACATGCCTTCTTCTCGGATAAGGAATTAAAATTGTAGGTTCCGTGCCAATGTGATGTTTGGCAGTTAAAAATTCCTACTGATGGTGGAACTCCTCCAGATTCGGCAAAATTCTAGTAGACATGGCGAAATGACTATATAGCAGTTCTAGTCCAAGAAGGCCAAGGGAAATTGCGCTTCCCGAACCCTCAGCCACAAAAACAAACAAACAAACAAACAAGGGAGAATTGTTATGAATTGTAATATTTTACTATAATTACATATATAGATTTAATAATAAAATAATATAAAAATAAAAAACTAATGTCTGTCAAAAGTTGTATCATATTTATGTGTTATAATTTAATAAATCTATATATACATATATATATATATATATATATATATATATATAT
>JAHWXV010854099.1:0-10346 GCA_024586415.1 Phrixothrix hirtus
CAGGGGGGGGGGGGAGGCGAATTATTTAAATCAGTTCATAATCTTACTAGATAACAAAAGAAACTTTTAAAAAAATAAATATTTATTAGCGTAGTCACGACCTAAGAATATTTATATTTATAAAATATACTTTGAATTAAAGGGGCTAAAAACTGAAAATAATGAAAAAGCGGGAGCATAACAATTCAATTATTCTCAGGCTATAGAAAATGATTGAGATTATCAACATGTTACAAAAGACGTGAAGCAGACTAAAAACCTTCATTTGTTAAACAAGATACCCTTAAATGTCAGTGCAAGTTTTTCTTTAAGTGATCTAAAAAATGCCTGTAACTGAAGTAATTGGTCGTCGACAAAGCATACCTGTCATTTACACTAAAGGAACTCATTACGACGTCGGTTATGATGTGGTATGTCATTTTTTATTTCAATTATAATAATTGTTTATGTTGCGGTTTGGTTGATAATTACCATACATAATACGCTTTGATTATTTATAAGGATGATCGAATCATTAATTCAAAAACTTGAATGCAATTTAAATAAATAAGCACTGACGTTCAAATATTTTCCAATTTTTAAATTTATAATTTATTTATTGATCTTTTGTCATAATTATATTATTCAAATAGTTCATTTATTTGAAACTATAAACTTAAGCGCATTGAAAGAAATGGTTTTCTGCGTATCCCATACTATAAAATTTTATGGTATATAATGTAAATTAATGGTTTTTAATAAAAGGAATAAGATCAAATTAGTTTTTATCGTCAAGAACTAATTATATGTACAGAATAAGTAAAATTAAATCAAAATTCACATCAGAAACACACTTTTAATAACGAATATAAGAAGAATTTTTTAACGCGTTTTTGTGTTTTAATCCTACAATATTGTAATAAACCATATCACACTCTGCTACAATAATAAAAATTGATCTTCGATAATGTTCTTATTGGATCACCAATTATATTAACGGAAACGTTCGGATTACTTATTACCTTCGTAAAAGATTAATTTTAGATCCATTATTTATTTCTACTAATAACAACTTATAATATTTCAGTTTGGGGAAGACTACACAACACAAACAGAGGCATCTTTCTTTGGAAAACAAAGAATTTTTTAAAAAGAACCTTTTCTCTTGATTTAGAACTAGCCCCGTGCATATGATTAAAGTTTGTCGGTATATTTTAAAATTACCCTACATACGGTAGTATGCAGAGTAGGCATGATTCAAATTCTTCTAAATATGTTTTAATATTTATTGTCCACTCTATGGATGTTTTGAAAGCCGTTATCAAATCAAAATTCATTCTAAAATCCAGTAATATTATTTACATTTTAATTAGCATTAAAGGGTAATAATTACATGTTGACTTTGATACAAATATTATTTAATTTTTACTTTCTCTTACTTTATACGAACTATAGGTTAAAAAAGTATTCTTTTCGTCTAAAATTTTCGACATCAAAATTTTAGTGAAAATACACGTTTTCGGTTTTCCTTAGTCCGAGGATGATGTTTTTAGAAATTGGCCTGTGTGCGCGCGTGTGTGTATGAGTACGTGCATACGTGGTTGCCAGAGTGCATGCGTGCGTGTGTGGCTACGTATGAACAGGATATCTCAAAAACGAAAAGGCGTAGATGAACGAAATTTTATATTTAAGTTTGTATCCATCTGTACATGCAACTCCAACATTTTAATTAAAATCAGATTACCGCAAGTGCCACTTTACTCAAGTCATATTTTGGTTTTTCTCGATTTTGCATAAAATGGCTCGAAAGATTTTTTTTAACTTACCACGTTTCTTACCACTATAATACTCTTTTAGGTTAACTAGTCGGTTTCTCTAAGAAAATTTGTTGTAGCGACTGGATGGGCAACCCTTGCAATTATAGTTCTCAAAATATCCGTAAATAATATTTTATTCGTTTGTGGACATTATTTACATATCTATAATAATACGTAAGAGAAGTAATGTGTTGTCTCACAATACATTTTTAATGTTATACGCATCAAGTCATTAATACATAATGACCATTAAATATTGAAGATTTAATTTTTTTTTAATTAGATAGGCATAGTCATACTTCAAATGGAGCTCTGTAGCGTAAATGAAAACGTACTACAGTATACACCTAGAAATCCGACTTTCGAATCCCGACTGAGAGATCTTTTCGATGTATAGGTCTTATATGTAATTTTAAGTTATATATATTTATCTATTCTAACATTTATTTTTAACACAACATATTCTGATAATGTTTTTACACACAAATATTAATTACAGAACTAACCAGTGATTCGTGTATTTATATGTGAACTATAAATTCTATAGTATACAGGAAAAGTCGAGTAAGAATGATTAATTCAAGTTGGTAATCTGATGATTTATCACGAAAATATACTCGTTGACTCATAACACATGTCCTTTTATTGCACTGTCTTCTCCTTAAGACTGTTCTGTTCCCTAACATCAATTTAAATATGTGCAGTTGAGATGTATTTAGTTTAAGTATTAGGTTAAAGGATCCATGTCTAAACCTGCCCTACGAATCGTTCTTGCAAAGGTGGTAGTCAACTGTTTTTTTTTCTTAGAAGGACGTCTCTTGGATTCCAAGTATAGATCAGGATTTGGAAAGACTACCTCTATAATGTTGCGCACCACTCGTCGGCAAAGTAGGTTTAACCCGATTTTCGATGTGACTAACTTTATCACCGTTACCACAAAGTTGCTTCATTAAGTCCCACAACATCTTCATTCTGAAGTGACCATAGTTTCTAGATGAGGTAGCGGATGTTTTGCATACCCTGGCAGTGACGACGTCGTAGATAGCATGAATTTGCAATTTCCAGCCTCTGCTATAGTATTTCTTCTACACCGCCACATTTACCCTTAAATTCAGCAGCAATATCACGAAACATGCGTAGATCTTTTGCAACACAATGAGTCAAAGGATTACTTTAAATACTCGTATCTCTCAAGTTAACAGCTTTAGATTATACAAATGATACAAAAATGGAAAAATATACAGTGTGTTATATTTAAAAAATACGATGATGTGGTCATTACTGTAAAAAGAAAATGTGTGAAATTAAAAAAGAACAATATTCTTGACAAGGCTTTTACAACAAAGCAGTAGCATTATAATTGGTCCCTCCGGCACGATGTTCCACCTCGAAATCGTATTCTTGTGGCCATTTAATCAATGTCGCAATTTGGCCTTCTCGATGTCTAAATTGTAGAAAACACTTCAATGTTGCATGACCAGTCCTAAGTAGAAACTGTGGCCCATAAATATAATTATAAACGTATTCTATTGATTTTATCATTGCTAATAATTCTTTGCGGATAATACAGTAATTTTTGTCAGGTATTGACTACAATAGATTACACTCCTGTCCATTCTGAACCTGTGACAGTATGGCGCCGATACTGGACTTGCATATGGTCTTCTATTCTAGGGTAACTGAGAACTGGTACGATTAGTAAAACCCGCTTAAGCGATTCGAAAGGCTTTTGATGGTTATTATTCCATATTTGTTGATAAGCGAAGTTGTGTACAGCACAACTTCTACAATGATTGTGAAACGCTTCCTTTCTAATGTCTTCTTTAAAAGAGGGAATACGCGGAAGTCCATTAGATGCTAGGCTGAGGCTGTAACGCAGTGGTGCAGGAGCTCTCAACCCTTGGAGGTAAGATAGTTAATCGTTGCTGCCGCCCCATGTGAGGTCTCATGCTGTGGTCTAAAAAAAGGGCTCCTGATCTCAGAGCATTAGTTATTTTTCTTCGAATGGAAATCGTCGTGTTAGCATCGAGCAGTTGCATTCAGCATTATCAGTTCTCCATAAATTCTGGCATCTCTAAAGACAGTTAAATGTACCTTACCTGCTAAAGGAGTTTTCTTAAACTTTTTAGCGGAAGATAAGGTCTGATTCAACTCCATTTAAGCGGCTTTTGATCTGGAGTGAAATTACGAATCCAGATCTCATTTCGTCACAATTCAGAAAAGAAAATCATTTACCTCCCTCTTGTACTGGGAGAGATTCTGTAGATTTATTTCCATTCTGAGACTTTCGATCATGCGTCAGTTGGTGAGTTATCCATGTGACGACATTTTTGTGGTGCAACTGATGCTAACTTCAGTGGCGACATTATCCACAGCCCATCGTCTTTAATCACACCATTGACTCATTTAATGTTCTCATCTCCAGTGAATATTGACAAGCTGCTCGAGCCTCACATTATGCATCGCACTGTCACATCTTCATCATTTTCTTTGAAGTTATGTCAGAACCACACACTTCTGCCAACCGTTTATAAATTTTAGTACCAGACGTGCCGCGTATTCATTCGTTGCGAATAATAGCTCACATTTTATCCTTTGTCCACACGATTGCAACATGCTATTTTCTATGCCGGCTGGGTGCACGCTGCTCAGTATTTACTTCACTTTACGTACATCACACAACAAATAGATAATGTTCGTATTAACCAAAATGTATTGCCAACCGAATATCTCTACAGTTTCTGGAAAACATAAATATATTAAACTTATTTTCCGACACTCCCTTTATGTAATACGAGTAGATAATATTTTTAACAATCCTAAACATAGCAGTAAAAAATCAATTTTGACATTTGAAATACACTAATGTACCACAACACAATTGAAAACACTAATGTGAAATATATTTATTCTATAGAGTGCTGAGAAAATAATCAAATTTTAATTCACGCAATAAATAAACGGAAATTTGTTGACAATTTAAATTTAATTGGAAAAAGTTTTCTACTTTTTGCATAAACATGTATCATAAATATAACTAACTATTTTACATTTTGCATTTAAATATAAGTCCTAATTAAAATCACATGGCTTTCTTATGTTTATGAAAATCGAATTACCTTTCGTCGCGTTATAACCAGTTTAAAATTATAAAAACCATTTTTTTAAATTATTTTTACAAAATTTTATTTTATAAAATGAATCTAAATTAAAACTATATGTATAATAATTATTTTAAAACATATCATTACAAAATGAAGGCCCAGTTTCATAATGAACTTAAAAGTTACTTTATTCTAAAGTTAACTGTAACTTCTATAGTTGCAATTCTATAAGCAATCGTAGTCATAGCAGTAAAAATAACCTTAAAAATTAAAAGAAACTTTATATTTATTATGAAATTGGCCCATACTAAAAGTAATTTATTAAATCTCACAATCTGACATTACTATTGTAAATAAATATGCTAATTTCTGTACAAATAATTGTTTTCCACAAAATATAGCAAATGTTTTTGGCTGGAAAACGATTCAAACGCAAAATATTGATTGCGATTTTTTGTTAATAGATAAATCTTAAATCGATTACCTAATTTGTTTTGAGGTATGCATTATTAAATAGCTATATACAATCAGAAATTACAATCGTTAAATAATTTAGTATAATACGACCATTGCCTCAACTAACGTGTAAGTTTGGATTTTATACTCTAATTTCAACTTTTCAAAAAATATACAATTTATAAAAAAAAATTATTAGAATTTGTTGTTGTACATACCTAGATGTGTGTATCTGTTGTGAAGGTAGTATACCTTATTTTACGGACATCTTACATTTATGAAATATGTTTTCTCTTATTATATTTAAAAGAAAAGCCAATAAAAATTGTTCTTCTACATGTTACACTGCTATTGCAAAATTTGATAAAATTGTTTAGTTTAGAATGTCAAAAAACTGGCAATATTTGAGTTTCTTATTCAAATTCCATAGGTGGATCTATAAATTTTTCCCAGGGCGAGAATTTATTTTTAAACCTGATTTATGTATCTATTTATTTGATCAATTGGAATTTCATGATTAAAAATTTGAATTTATAAATGAACTCAACATTTAACTCCTACAGTTTAGATCCACCCTTATAAATATATAGAAAACAATAGTAAAATGTTCGTTGTTAGGGACGTACAGTTGCCACACTCATTCAAAGTTTCCTTGAATCCTGCCATACCTTAAATGAAGAGTATTTGCCAGCATATAATACTCCAAAAGGAAAAAAAGCTTATGAGGATACTTTGAACGTCGTTAAACTCAATTATCCACAATATGTTCGTGAACTGGAAGGTATTGCAGATGGTGCAAAAGTACCTTTTTATAAAGTAAGTACATTTGCTATTGCACTAAACAAATTGTGTTAAACATTTTTACTTTCATAGCTATTTATTTTGCACATGGATCGTATTATAACGTGTTCTGCTGGAAAGATATGCTGTTCGAAAACTGTAGGATGTTCTACGATTTGTGTAAATCAGGAAAACCAGGTAACTAATTTTTTACATACGAATTTTAAATACACGTTTCGAATGATTCCACACTACTAAAACATAAAACATGTATTCATTCAAGTTTCTTTCAAATTTGCTAACTAATCTAATTATCTTGCAAAAGGAGATACTTGGTCATAATGAAGATGCCACAAGTCAAAATTTGAACAACTTCTATTTTGTATCCGCTCATATTATATCAGACAAACCTCAAGGTCGTTGGGGTGTTATTGAAGAAAAGTTCATTTCACTTTGTTATCCGGGACATTTACCTGGTTATACCATGAATTACAATCATCATGGACTTATATTTTCCATCAATACTCTCACGGCTTTACACGTGTATTCAGGAAAAACACGTATGTATTATTTCTATAATAATATTAAAATTATGCCAAAGATGTATTTTAGCAAGACACTTTTTAACTCGAGCACTTCTGTCTGCCGAAAATTTCTCTCAGGTACAGCAAATATTAAGGGATCCTGGATGTGGCGCGGGTGATGGTTGTTCGATAAATATGACATTTCTTAACGAAAAAGGTGACAGAGTTTTCCGTAATATTGAAATGGCACCGGCGACAAAAGAAAAAGAGTCTCAACTGAATATCCAAATTTTTAGGAAAGGAGAAAGTCTTATTCATTGCAACACGTAAATTTCGTCAAACACTATTAGCTTTTGTAAATAATTATGTCTTTTAGATATTTTCGTTCAACAATAGATGAAGAATGTGACGATTTTAAAAAAAATAGTGAAGATAGAATGTGCGCCTTGAAAAGTTATCCTAAACCATTATGTAAAGAAGATGTAATCCGTATGCTTGGTGATCAAAGCGGTATTACCCACAAAGTATTTCAAGAATCTGGTCCAAAAGATATACTTACAACAATTGCAGTGGGTAAGATTAATATAATTATATATGTAATGGGTGTAAAAACTGTAAGAGCAATATTTAATGCAAATTTTCGTGTAATAGGATCTGTTTAATTTACATTTAAGTAAGGATGTGACTTCAAAACAAAAACAAACTTTTTATTTTTATAAAAGGTCAAATTACGCCTCTTATGGAAGTAATTACACTTTATTTTTTAAATGCATAACTATTAGTTCCGTCAACTGTGACATTTCGCCAAAACTCTTAGACTAATTGCCAGATCCAGTTTCAATTTTATATTCAAATTGTCAATACAGGCAAACATTCAAATTGTAAGAATTAGTACAACCTCATAGCATAAATTGAAATAATGGAGTAAATAAAATTGATAAGCCCATATTAAAATATAAATAAAACAAAATAATTTAAGATAGGGAAATAAATATAATTTAATATTTGTTATTAAGATTGAAAACAAAATAAATTAATTCATCGAAAAGATAAATTAAATATCCTAAAAATGTAAATGGAATTGTTAACTTATTTTAAAACAAAAGTCTGTAAATAAAACAACATGAAACACAACACCCACACACAGAGGGCGACACATTCAAATCAAGTTTAACTCTACCCGAATTCTGGCTAATTATATAGGGAATTAGTATAAATATCGCAACGAAATGCAAAACAAGCTAGAACACTTTTAGTTCTCAAAGCTTACCTATATAAATCGTTCTAATTTCCGGTATCATAAATATTTTGTCATGATCTCACTATGAGACCCTTCTGAAGGCTGTAGTCTTGGATGATTTTCAGTGTGCACGCGTTCATTAGAATCTTCCGACTCTAGGTACGTTTTACGTACATGCAGTGGTAACTTGCGCCCATGTTCAACTGTGCTGTAAATAATGATGTTCAGATGTTTTTCGATAATATTAATTATAGTCAGAATATTCAATAACGACGATGTATTAACACGAAAGGATATTTTTCGTTGTATGACGTACATAATAGAACCCATGAAAGTAGTATGAGAAGACCATCACCTTAGGATGTAAAATGAACAAGCTGCATTCTTCCAATAATAATCAAATAAACCTGTTGATAGACCCTTTCTTTTATAATTCCCTCTAATATAAATTGCATAAGAATAGCAAACTAAAACACACGCCAAATCTTCGTCTGAAAACAGCCATCTTCTTGGCCAATCGAATTAAAAATTGATTTGATGCAAAGGCCTCAACTCATAAGGGTTAAAGACGAAGCTATTTGATATAAAGCAAATCATCAACCGAAAAATCGTCGCAAAACATATTTAAATCAACTTTTATAACTTGGTTTTTAATTATCAAAACGTATCAAGGTATGTTTTACATCATGGCCATAATGAATCCTGAATAACATATTAGATTTATTTGAATTAAATATAATGCAAATCAATTGACAGAGTAAAAATAAGGTTAAATTAAATAGTTAATTTTATATTAATGAAGATTTAAAAAACTTCTCTCAAAACTAGAATTCCTTAATTATCTCATTAATAATTCTGTAATCTAAATATATCGAGCATTTGGGCACGCATTGCATTATTGTAACATAATATTATTGACAATAATATAGTGTTTGATGCGGGATTGAAATAAGTCAACTTATGTCATGAATTAACTGCTTATTGTGCTTATTTTATTTACACCCTATATAAAAAATTTTCTATTAATAAAAAATGTTTTTAGGTATATTCGACTGTAAGGAAAGAACGTTTAGTATATATGCAGATAATCCAAGGAAAAATGACCCCCTCATTGTTTTACCACTGTTTCTTAAAACTAAAAGTGCCTGCTGTTCTAAATAGATTTTAAAAACCACATTAAAACTCATGATAAATTTTGCTAGTACAAATAAGTTTTATTTTATTTAAAAGTGTTAACTTTGAAATTTTAATGGTTTTGTAGTATTTTAATTAGATTAATATTTTAATATGAAATCCTCATAATGTAATTAATTGGGATGTTATAGCTTCTGTTCGGCTTTTTTTGATTAGGAATTTCTAATTTGTGCGATAATTTTTATCCATTATTTATTGGTCAGTATTGAATGAATCAAGTTGTATATTCAGTCAGAGCCAGTTTCAAAATTTCGCGGTTAATATTAGCATTCTAAGTTAATAAGGTCGCATAGAGTTTGATAATCCTGATTTCTAGATTCTGGGATTCATATGTTAAATACTGTAATATTATATTCGTGCCTTTTACATAATCATTGTTTTAATAAAACCAAATGAATGCTACGTTCCAATTGGGCACTCACACGCTTATAAGTGCTATTTTCAACCGTTATTAGAATTTTTTGACGATTATGAGGAGAATAACAATTATTTGCATAATAACATAATAGAAAAGTCTACAATGCTTATATCCATTGTAAATAAATTTCAAAGAGAACATCATTTCAGTGTAGGTTATAATTTACTTACATTATGGCGGTGCAAAGATGTTTTGCGACCCCAAAGGTGAAGATGGTGGTATTTCCTGAACTTACGATGTTGTGTCAACAAGCACACAGTGGAGAAGGGGGGTTCAATGTTGGCTATTAGCTAAGTTCAAAAACGTCGTTGTAGTGACGAAAGGAGAAGTCGTATTCAGAGGGCGCTATTTTTGATAAAGACGTTAGACTTACAAGGGTAAGAGGGATAACGAATAATACGATTTCCTTAACCGTATTGCAAGAAATCCGTGGTGTACTTACTAGATGGATGGTAACTTGTACGCCACTGAGTGGCGATTTGTAGACTTACAATTGTTATTGATACTTATTTAGCTTATTCCTAGCAGTTTTCTGAAAGAAAAGAATGGTTACTTATAATTAAGAAATAACAAAATCTGAATTCAATAAATCGCTATAATGAATAAGTAGTAGCATAAAAATACAATTCACTACAAATAAATCAATGCCGTTAAAAAGAAAGAACTTAAATATAACGGTAATTCAAACATTCTTCGATTAATAACTAAATTCGGGGACCCCTGGGTTCGTATGTTTTATACTTAATTTAAATTGAACAATAAACTCAGCCTAAAAGTTGTGGCTGCTATTTACTAGAGCTAAATTTCTTAAAGATTCGAAACAATATTTACAAA
>JAHWXV010854101.1:0-10577 GCA_024586415.1 Phrixothrix hirtus
CATTCTTGAATAGCAGTATTCAAGACAATTTCACATGTGCAATTTATATCTTTATAGGATGGTTTGTGTTTTAAGGTTGAAAAATTGCTAATTTATGTGTCAATGTGTCTTAATGAATTACATAAATAAAAATATTTTGGGTTACTTTTTGGTTATATTTTTATAGCAAATGGTTACATTTTTACTACTTTAGATGGAGAATTGCAATCCTAGCCCTGAATTTGCATATTTAAATGCTAATTTGCAAACTGACTTCGCTGTTAAACTGTGATGTAACTTGGAAGGAAGCTTGTTTTAAGTATTTACATAAAACATTATCTTCTTCTTCTGATAAAATCAGTGCTTTCTTGTAATTAGGACGAAAGGATGTTATAGGGAATTCTTGTTCTTTTTGTTGCCTTACATTGCGTTTTAAAGACATAACTGGAACATTAAATATTTTTGCCGATTCACGAATAGTGTTGCCTCTAAGAATAGCTTGAACAGCTAGATTCATTTTCTCATCATCGATTGGTATCCGTTTCTTCCCACCCGCTTTAGTTTTATAGGTGCGTGGCATCCTTGATGTTAAGAAAAGGATAAAATAAGTTAATATTTAAATAAATTCATTAGCTTCAATTGTTTATTTAAATTTTCTTTAATTACTTTTGGGGTGATTTGATCCATTGAGGAGACTTGATCCGAGGATCAAGTCTCCCTAAAAAAAGGATCAAATCTCCTCAATACATAAAGGTTATAATAATTGTTTTAATATCTATAAATTCGCTTATAGTTTAATTCAAATACAAAAACAGTTGAAAAAATTACCATAAATTTGAACTAAAATAGAACGAATATGTCATCTGCACATTGAATAATGTAAAATTGAATAAATACTCACCATAAAAAAGAAGTTTAAACTCGCAAAAATAAACAAAAAGTCACACAAATTCTCAAACATACAAAATGCAATTGACAGTCACATCTATGAAACTAGCTACAAAAGAGACATCTGGTGTTGCCAGTGCAACAACTCTTAAGCATAAGGAATATCATTTATTTATAAAGCATCAAGTCTCCTAGGGAATTAAGTATACTCATCTTCCCCTGCTTATTCAAGTAGAGGTATATGTCTATTAAGCTTTAACGTATTATGATCCTTATCAACTGAGATCTTTAAATAGCAAGAAGTTCTACATTATCAGAACATGCAAATCTTCATTAACATTTATAGTTTATAGTACTTATCTGGTTTATTATGCCATAATTAATTAGTGGTAATCAAATCCATGCAGGTCAAATCCGCCTGAACCTTCCAAGGCCAGAAATGATCTCTTAAAAGATTGGAAGTAGTAGGCCGCTTGTTTTATAAATTTTGGCACCCTTTCAACCTCATGAATTAATATTAATTGCAAAATAATTTATATCAAAACCTTAAAAAAAAGAGAAGAAAACAATAGAAAATTAATGAGTGAAAGTAATTTAACATATACCTGTATGGATTTTTATGGGATATAAATCAATATAAAAAATCAATGGGCCCTCATTTTCTTTTAAAATAATATAGTAGAAAATTACTTAATACCCTTCACTAATTTATGAAAAGGATCGAATAAAACATTGAAATTAATTAAATTACAATTGCTAATTGCATGTGTTTCACATCAAATGTTGAAAACAACATCAACCTATGTGGTAGTTCATCGTATAGAATCAAATTAGAAGATAGACACATTTTAATTAATATAGAATAAACATTAATTATGCCTTCTATAAAATCTAATAGTTCTATAAAAATATAGCCACAAATCGTAGACTAAAAATATTTCTGCATCATAGAAATTAGTTCTTTATTTTTATTTTTCATGGATAAATAGTTTTAAATTATATTTATCATATTTTTGAATTTGTGAGTATGGACGAATCTACATGTAGGATTCATCTCTTAGTAATCGGTTGACATGGATAATGTACAGTGTGTGCGTATGACATTGTACTTATGTTTGTATACATTTTATAAATAATTTTCGTTCATTTCACAATATGCATGTTAAAATAGTTCTGATTTTATAACATCTACCATTATTTATATAAAGAGAGTCAGCTGAACTTCCTATTAGTGTAATAAAAGTAGGTTGCCCATGCTAGGGTTAAATATTGACATTTAAATCAAACTTTTGTAAAAATGCTTTTTTGAGATAGACTAATTTAACAGAAACAAATTGAACTGAAAAATTCTGTTTTATTTATTTTTAATTGAAAAACCCAAAATCTAACCATTATTACACATTTAGGTTAACACGTAGAGTGCCATACATACAATGGCTGACGTAGTTTACAATTTTACTTTTGTATTGGCTGCATCGGCACCCACCTGGCTGACAGCTGCGAACTTCGTTGCAACCGTGTCAGTCACTTGTGCATAAAACCTATATAGATCGCTTTGAAATTGTCTTAGCAATAGTTTATTATGTTTGGTCTATGGATACAATTTATAGGCAAAGTAAGAAATAAAAAACAATTTATTACAAATAAAATAAATTTATTGTAATGTTGTTTATGTGATACGAAAAAACGGTTCAGACAATAATACTTATTACTTGCTAGCAGTACAATTACATGCTACTTTTCTGCCATGGGTTTCTACCATTTTAGAGTAGCAAGACATATAAGCCCTTCTTTGATTGCCCTCTCTCAACATACAGTCACTATTGTTATTTGTGTGGTTCCGCTTTTTATAAGCTCTGAAAATATTCTTTCGAATATAAATGCCATACCACACTAATGATATTTTATTTACCTTTTATAACTTCTTCCCTAAGTCTTGTGATTGTAATTGTTTGTTGAGTTACTTGTTTATATAATACATAGGCATTAACAATTGAGGACCTGAGAATAAAAACTGGGTAAAAACCAATGTCACAATTTTGCAGGAGAACGAAAAAATTAACTGCCAATAGGATATTTTTTCGTCTTTTATTAGTTTTTTTCACTTGGATCTAGCAATACTTCAATAGGAGGTAACAAATTCAGAGTGATATTTTTATTCAGTTTTGAAAAATCTTGATTTTGAAAAAAGTGATATATAGTGAAAACTGTTTAAGGCAAAAACTGGAAAAAGCGGAATCCTGCTTATTCCGGAAAATATGTACGGTCCCGTGAAAATTATAGAGAAAATACATAGACTAAGCCGGAAACTGCTTAATGCGAACACGGAAAGGAAATATAGGTCCGATGGACTCAATTTAACCTGAAAAATACGGAAAATTGTGTCTGCATATGTAATGAAAATAATATTTATACTTTTAACATGTATAAATTTGTATGTATTTTTTAGAAGGAATTAAAATTATATTTGTGTATTAAATTTAACCGTGGGATTTTATAATGTTATTAACAAACTTCAAAAGGGACTTACTTATACTATTCTGTTAAAATGCAGAATTAACAGTTCTTGAAACTACACACATGCACTTTCAATTTTAACTGTAAGTACGTGCGCATATTGGGCAATTTATTGATGTGGTTACAAGTATTCTCGCGGTGTCACGTCCGCAAATAAAAAAATTGTTTTAATTTTTTAAATCATCTTAAGATTGTTATTTCTAACTAGATTTGGTGTTTTTTTTAAATAAAATGAATTGCATATTTATATTTAAAGAAAAAATTAATCTAATAAAAGCCCACGAAACTGAAGGTTTAAGCGCTAAGCAACTCACCGTTAAATTAAACTGTGGAAAAACACAGGTGTATGATTCCACAAATGTGGAATGCGAAACTTTAAAAAATGTCCATGTATACATGAAATAAAACATTTAAAATATAATATGATAAAAGCTAATTCATAAATGCCTTATGCAAAGTAAAACATTTATTTAGCATCACTGTGGGTTACTTTTATATGTATGTACTTAAAAAATGTAAATCTGTTTAAAACAGCCTGTGTAAAACGGAGAAATTTCATGGTCCCTTGGGATTCTGGTTTAGATAGTTTTCACTGTACCTACTTTTCATGCTAATAAACAATTTCATGCATTAAATGCCTTTGCATTTTAAGCTGTATGAGTTAGAATTAATACAAACTGCAAAGAAGTCATAGTTTATTCGTATGTAAATAATGACATCAATGCTATTTAAATTAAAAAATTAAATTTCTTCACTGGAACCTTCGCTTTCCGTATCAGACAGCATGCTAGCGTTGTCTTCTAATGTATCATACCCCCCTTATATGCTTGAGGTATATACTCGGACAGCTTTTTTAGGTTTTTCAGTTTGAGGGGATTTATTGAAATTTTATTTTGGTATAGCTGTGGAGCTTCCTTCCAGTTTAAATTTTCTAAAGAGATTGGATCCTTGAAAAGGTAAAATTGTATTGGAAGAGTCTTAATATTATGCTGCATCGAAACTTTTACACTTTTTTGCTCATAGTAGAAACTTTTATACTTAGTCACAGTAAAGTTCTTAAAATTTTCCTTAAAAAAATGTTTCAAGTACGACTTATAATCTCTTATCATATTTGGTAAAACATTGATGACTGTAAAGATTTTGGAAGTTTGTAAAACTTTGGACATCCACTCTTCCGGTAAATAGAGATATGTTATTTTTTCTTTTCTTTTTCAATTAAGCCAAACTTACGGTCACACGGTAAAAATGAATGGCCTCTCTCTGGATACCTATAATTATTTTGATAAATCTATCTGTAGCTGTTAGAACAGACAAAAATTCTACCAAAACTAAATTTTTACTTTGTCCTACACAGTTGTCCGTAAAAATATATTTTTTGCTAAATTTTTGATACAGTTGTTCTGGCATTACACTCATTGCAAGTTCTAGCCGGAATATTTTCGGCACTGCAAGATGTATAAGGTTTACCGCTATTCTGATATCCGTTTCTGACCTAGTGTTTCCAATTTTGTGTATTTTTCTTTCGTTTCTTTGGTTTTGGGGATGACATAGTAGAGGCAGTACTGGTAGTTACCGCTACCTTCCGTTAAATCACTAAGACTTTTATAAAAACTTGCACTATTTTTATTTTTAAGGTTATTTTGTTTCTTTTTATGTAATACGTTATTGTGTGTCTTTAAAGTCTTTAACAAGAATTGGTCCAATTTAGTAACAGCATTATTTGATTCACAATAAGAAGGATCCGAGTCTCTGTCAGCAAATTCTTTGCCTTCACTTGTTATATCACGTGTTTCTAAATCACTGCACACCATATTTCGATCACATCAACAAACTAATTGAGTATGAAAACTAGTTATATCCAGGATATACCTAGTTTTCATTGTCACTTATACCATGGATATACATTTATGCCATCTATTTTAAAAACTAGGAACTGGATAAGTCTAATTGTTATAGAAAATGATGAGTTAGAGCACAGGGTATTGAAATTAAGTAAAAACCCATTTTAGCCAAAAATGGTTTTTACCGACTTTTCATTCTCAGGTCCTCAATTGCAGCTCCTACTATCAACTCAACTGCCAATTTATTGATACCACTTTACCATACATCTCAAAGAGGAATTATGATTTTATTTAATCTAAAGTATAGAATTTTGTTAGTAATGATATGATATAATGGAAGGGTTATGAACATTATCTGATATATCAATATAAGCTTTGTGTTTGTTGTATTCTAATTACTGAGATGGGTTTTTTTATGTTTGCTGATCACTGTTTTGTTGAGCAATTTTGGAATAAATTTTGTTGTCAACATTAGCGTGTCCCTTTTGTCACACTATTTTCCCTCAAATATCCCCATGTTACTTTCAGCAGCAATATGTTCTCCACATTTCAATTTTTGTTTGATGAAATTGGGATTATGTTTTCGATTTCATCTAAGGGTTCCCAAAATTATTTGACAAGCAATGAGCTAATTTCACTGATGTGTAATAGTTCTCAACTATTACAGTTCGACTTTTATTCAATAAATTCTCTGTAAGTTGTAGAACCACTTTGGATGGTGCTATATGTTATCCACTTTCGTTCTTTTCTTGACCACAGTAAGTAGACTTATCATACAAATAACCCCCTTCTAGGCATAACTTGAATATCTTGATACCAAATTTGTCTCTTACTTGTTATATACTGTATGTACTGCTTAAATTTTAATCTTTCTTTGAAGGGAACCAAAGTTTCATCAATACATATATACTCGCCAGGTATTATAGGGTGTTAGACACCATAATTAATAAGTAAATAATTACGTGTTCTAACATTAGAAAATTAAATAAACTATTGTTTAGTTTAAATTCCTAAAATAAGTTTGCTGTAATATAAAGTAAGCAGAAGCATTAAGTTTAAACTAAGTTTCACAGACTATAAAATTCATAAGGGTACTAGTTGTAAAGTGTGGCAATAAACGAATTGCGCGTGATTTTAAAACTTGTGAAATAGGACTATCTTCAAAGCACCGGGAAATAAAACGGACTTATGTAATGAAACGTTCTACATAAAATTTCTTAGAGTAAAGACACCACCAAAAGGGAAGTACTTTTGCCGACCATAAAAGAAACCGGGGGTGTAAGCTGTTAAATGCAAAGCGATTTGAATGGAAACGCAACGTTAGTTATTTCAAACATGAAACCACATCTGGATCAGCCATTGGTTAAAAATTACAGTAGTGGGATCTCCAAAAAAAAAATTTATATAAGATCGGACAACGCAATTTTAGCTTATCTTTTGCTTGTGCGTGAATATCACTGCTGAATTAATCAAGGGTAGCCAAGTTATAAGGTCCATTGAATATAAGATGTAAATGATTTAATTTGTGTCACACATTCGAGGGCTGTGACAAAATAAAGTTTTCCAAAAATTTACATGTCAACGTAAGTTAAATATTCCAAGGTTCATAGGCGAAATCTTAAATAGAAGACTGCAAGTTTGAATTAGATTATTTAAAGGGGATCTAAATCCTTTTAAAGACCACTGACCTGGACTTCGCATAACCAGAAGGAAGTCTAGTAGTTTAACATCGTAGAAAATACACTCCCGCAATTAACCGTAAGTGTTTCAATCAACTCTTTTAAAAACGTACATTGAACAAACAAAGTGCTAGATAATTAATTTAAAAATAAAATTTTGCTTTCAAGGGTCAATAACAGGTAACATTGCGGGTTGTAAATATTAAGGTCCGTTATAAGAATGGTTTTAATCCTGAACCGGTTAATAAAAATCAATGCAGCTTCAAAATAGTGTGTCTGCTTCATTCTAAAACTAAACAAAGATTACGTAATTAAAGTAGGTAATCAAGCAATTTAGTATAATTATTAATAGCTGCCAATGGAGCAGATACCAAGGGGCTTGAAATGTGCAGCATAACCTATCTAGCAAAGGATTTATTTTATATAATCTATCGTTTACATTTATATTTGAATTGTTTGAAAAATGCCAATTTTCAAACAACAATATCAAGACAATGGAATTTAATGAATTAAAATACAAAATGTTGGTTGACCAATATGACGCTATGGATGGCAGTTGTACCAGCCCTATTTACATTAGGCAGCCAATGAATTTCTTCATTTCAGTTACATCAGTATAGTTCTGTTGGGTGATTCTAGATTTACGAGTCCTCGTTTTCGATTTTTCTTGCCGAGCATATATATTTGTTTGCTCAATAAATAACTTTATTATATCATTAGTTATAAGCATTTTATAAAAATAATGTGGTGACTTTTCAAAATGTTCATATAAATGTGTTTGAATCCCTGAATTTGTTTCAGTAAATTGAAAATTTTTTAAATATTTTCAGAAACATTTGTCCAACTAATATTTGTATTATCATCAACAGGATCATCTATCTCGTCTTCATAATCAATATTTTGAGCTATAACATATTCAATAATATCATCAATATCTGAATTTGCTTCTAGTAAATCATTTTGAATACCTGATGGTACAGGCTTATCAAGAGGCATGGTAATGCTAGAAACGTTTTCTGTTACTAATGCCTGTTTATCAATCACATGTTTTATTTTTTTAGTTGAAGTTTGCATATCTTTGTGAGAAGTATCTAAATTATTATCGGTGGGCAGAAAAATCGTCTGCTGACATCATCTCGTTCCACACTAGCTGCAATTTTCTGTTATTGCCTTCATAATTCATTATATCAATTCAATTTCACAAAACCCAAAATCTAATAACTCACTACACTGTCTATCCTACTCAAATGTTACTTCAAGCTAACTAATCCCCTGATTCAGATGATAAACATTGTTGGCTGTGCATTGCCAACATGGCGGGAAACAGTAGCATGAGTCACTGTGGCTACATCGCACAAACTTGGCTGATACATTAAATGCTGTCTTTTATACAAATAAATAATGGATTTTTATAAAAAATAATGTTATAGGCAATTGATGTACCATAATAAGATAAATACGAGGCTGTTTCAAATGAAATCCGGATTGGGTTTATAAAACTGTTTTTATTGTAAAAAATTACTAGTAAACATATTATTTCTCTATCTAATCTCCTTGTCTCTCAATACACCTTTTCCACCTGTCAACTAATGCATCAATTCTATCTGAGAAAAACTTTTTTGGCTGCTTGCAAAACCATTTATGCACCACGATTTTTACACTTTCATTATCCGGGAAATACAAATTTTTTTTAATGCTTTAATGGCATTAGATCGGGAGAGTACGGTAGATGTTCAAATTTTCCAATTGTTTGTTGCATTATGTGTGCATGTACGACAAGCATTACATGTTGAAGAAAAACACCTTTTGACAAAAGTCCAAGGCGTTTCGTCCTTATTGCTGGTTTCGGGACGTCTTTCAATAGACTACAATAGGTAGTGGTATTCACTATACTTCCCCTAGTTAGGTAATCTTCAAAAATGATGCTGTTTTTGTCCCAAAATACAATCCTGTGGACAGTGTGACTTTGAATTTTTTTGGTTTTGGCGACGATGCATGGTACCATTCTTTACTTGACTGTTTGCACTCAGGTTGATAGTAGTGTACTCAGCTTTCATCACCAGTCACTATTCTGTTCAGAAAAGCTTTCCCGTCTTTCTCATATCACTGAAGTAGAGCAACGCATGTTTGAAGGCGTTGTTCATTAAGTTAGACAGTCAACCTTATGAAATTTAAGGTGGTCCACAACAATATTATGAGCTGAACCAATTCTCACATTAATTTTTGAAGCGACTTCTTCAAGTTTAATTTGCCTGTTTTGATAAATCAGCTCTTGAACCACTGCAATGTTCTCTGGAGTGATTACATGATTCACCTGTCACGAGTGTGGAACGTCTCTCACACTCTCAGTTCCATTTTTAAACTTATTGATCCATTCAAAAACACTTGAATGGGCCATACAACTATCTCCATACATATTTATCATTCTTTTATGAATTTCAGATAGATTTACACCCTCAACAGTTAAAAATCTTATAATTGAGTGCATTTATTCGCTGGTGCAATTATTTAGTGACAACATTGCAAACAATGATGACAGACAGCTTGGTGCTGCAATTGTTTTAACTAATAAACTAAGCGGTCAGAGGCTACCCAAATAATTACTTTAAAACTTCATTCAATATATTTTGTAAAGGTGACACATTTGCATGCTCTGCAGACCCAATCCGGATTTCATTTGAAATGGCCTCGTATAACAATAAAAAATATTGACCATTGGAAAAATATTCAGATTGTTATGAACATATTTAGTTAATTTTCATTATTTAATTGAAAATGAATAATATTCATATTCGCTTAAGACTTTATATACAGGGTTGTTTTGAAATGGTTTCAGAAAATCAAACCACAACCTTCAGTCCTAAAAAATAAAGAAAGAATTAGGACCTCTTTAGTTTGAGCAAAATAAGCTTTTGAAAAATCTTACAAAACAGTTTTAGATCATCCTCAATTACACTTTGCTTGGTTCATTCTGAACTTGGGTAGAATGAGATTTGGTTGAAAGGTCATTATGCTAGCTACATATGTTATTGCCTTATAATACAATAAGTGTTCCTTTAAATTTAAAAATAAGTAAATATTTTGCATATGTTTTTACTCCTTTTATAGTTTCGTAGCTGTATGTTAAATCTAAATGATGTTGTTTTTCCAGAACGGTGGCTTTATTTTAAAATTACATGTCCAACATGTATTTTTTACATTTTGGATTTATTAAACTACCATTTTGTGTTTAAAGTTCATTTTTAAAATTCTTTTAATGAATTTAATGTATATTAACTATTTGAATTACTTTTTGTATTATTTTAAAGCAAGAAAAGAATTAGTTCAACATTATCGAAGGTCAAGTACCTATTAGAACTGAATTGATACAGTGTATATGTTATTATGTCAGAAATTACAGTTGTGTGATAATCGTTAATATTTTGGAATTTATGCTAAACCCTATTAAAAGTACAGACCGTTCACTATAACCTGGGAAAAAGAGTTGATTTATCGCGATCATCGGGTGAGCACACGCTACTTCGTTCTCATTTTAAATTTTTACTTGTGGAAGTACACTCAAACGAGAAACGTTTCACTACCTACTAATACAAGTTTCAAAAATTATAGGAGAAAATTATTTATTGTTTTTAAACGTACAATTCCATCAGAAAATATTAATAGATAAATAACA
>JAHWXV010854320.1:0-11821 GCA_024586415.1 Phrixothrix hirtus
TCCCTAGTTGATTTACTCGTCAGGGTACTTTAAGTTACAGTACATCAACAGTATCGGTATTTTGCAAAATACAAGTTACAGAGCATTTAATATTTTTGATTTTGGATACTGTGATCTGTGTGTGTGTGTGTATAAAAGTGAATTTTCTTCTAATAATACTCAAAAATATTTTTTATACTTATTTATTGAAATTCAGTTTTAATCGTTTTGATAAAATTTTACATTGAACTTTACATCTCTAATTTTTATTCTAGCAAAGCTCAACGCTTCTTAGAATACAATTGACTGCTACAAAATCATGTAGAGGAAATACCTGTGCACTTAATAATTGAAGAAGTTCATGGATAAATCTAGCTTATTAAATTATTGGAATAAAAACTAATAAACACAATAGCGTTAAGAGAAACGACGCTGAACAAATTCAAAATTCCATCATGGATAATGATGTTTTACCTTCCACTAGCCAGAATATTCAGAAACTGATTAACAACACACTTTTCATTACACGAAAATATAAAAAATTATTCTATTTTACACATCACTCTAATAGTAAAACAATAAAAGATTATTTATACACTACCTAGAATTGTAAATCTTAAACAAATAAATACTCGCCCGGGTCAACTGTAAATTGCCACAGCAAATGGTAGACAAATTATAAAGCTACCATTTTTAAACATTTTTTAATGGTATAAACTTTAATTTTAAATTTTATAAAAAGGTGTATAGAAGTAAATACCTTCAGAAAAATTACTACTATATTTTGATATCAAAAATTTAAATTTTTGATTTTATATTTTTATCCCAAAATCAATGAGATTTCTAAAAAATATAAAGATCAAAAATATTCAAATTATTAAACATCGTTAGTAGTTTTCATAAAAATCGTTCCAAAAATAACAGAGATATAAGAATTTTCTTATTTTGCTACCATAAAACAGCTTTAAAAGATGCAAATTGTTACAGTAATTGAAAATTAAAATAAATCTTTCTGCTAAATCTAACAAATATATATTTATAATACTGTTTCCTACCACAATAAAATTATTCGTAATCATAAAAGATACGTAGTAACAACCAACCAGGTACTGCGTTATTTTTTTTAATTTAGGGTGTTTACTCATTATCAATATAATTGTTGATCATGATGAATTTATTGAAAAATTAAATATGGCGTAAACGGTAAATACAATCGATTTTATACTACTGTATAAGTAATAAGCTATCTTGACAATAAGCGGTTTTGGAGGCCAACATTATCTATCCATGTCATTAACAACTGTGCCTATTGCGCATGCAATGTTAATTTTATATACCTTAAAAGCACGATGAAATGCATTGATCTTAAAGGTCAATGGGTGGGAGTAGAATTAACCTTTAAAGACGTTAATGAAAAGGCCAATATTATTGGCCTCACTTTGTGAACACTAGTATAAGATCGATGGTAAGTACATTTGTTATTTTTCTTCACAATGTTAACCATTTAAAGCGCACTCGAATAAGTATATAGGTATTTGGCAATTCTATGTAGTCGGATATCCAACATATTCTTTGCTAGCCCGTCGTTTTTATCTAAACCCAACATTTTTTGCTCTAAAAGATTTGTTTATCTGTTTTCTGCAAAATTTTCTACGGACCCTAATCCGGAAAGCGCGTTGACCGCATTTAATGCCTTCTGTGTCAAATTTGCGTTTTTTCAAAAATTGTAAGTTGACAACTGTGCAGTATAATTTTCAATATAACTCATTGTAACTTTCGCAACTTTCAATCTACCTAATCATTTTTTTTATAAACTACACGCCATTTAATTCTAAGTGCAATGGTTGAATTTAAGTTTTAGTAAACGCAATAGTTGCTTCGAGAATTTAATTTCGTGTTGAAATGTTCGAGATACGAGGAAGTTTTTTATTTGTGGATCAACTCTAATCACGTTTACACTGTTAGAATCGCAAAATACGGTAGTTATTTTTTTATTTGAGGATTTTTTTTCTAAAATATGTACATTTTTCGTAAGGACTACTTAAACTTTGAGTTCACTTACGCTCTAGATTAGCTAATCTTTGCTATCCGCTACCACGGGTATGTAATGATAAAAATCAAAAATCTCGTACTTTTTTTTTATTTTAAAGAATATTAAACACATTTTGCTAAGTAAATACAACTAATTGTACAAAAAAAAATATTTTACACATTTACAATTAAATCAAAATTTTTAAGCATTATATTTATAATAAACGTTTTTCTCACTGAATGCTGGTTTTGAACCCTTATCTATTAAAATGGGTGTTATAATACAGTTAGAAAATTGCCATACAAAGCCTGTAGGATCCGGAATTTTACAAAGTAACAGTGGCGCTTTTATATACAATGGGCGAATGAAATATTTGAACACCTTGCATTTGGCACTAAAAGGGATGTTTGAAATGAAATTCAAAAACTTCATTTTATACATTTTATTATAATACTATTTTTAGGAACATTCTGTATAATTAATACCCAATATTAAAGAAACTAATAAAAATATTAAATAAAAGCGAAAAATTCATGTCAAATAAGTATTAGAACAGTTAAGGTATTCTGTAAGATAATCGCTTGTAAATTCCATACAGTAAGTCCATTTTATTTCAATTTAATATAGGAATTACTTAGTAGTTTTTGTTAGTTTATCTAATAAATAGAACAACATTAAATTGCAATTTAACGAGAAATATTTCCAAAGACGAAAGAACTGCGCGTGATAGAGAAAAGACGATTTTAATATTTAAACAAGGCAAAAGTTTACATCAGATTGCAAAAGAAGTTGGATAACCAAATGTTTCCAAAGACGAAAGAGCTGTGAGTGATAGAGAAAAGACGATTTTAATATTTAAACAAGGCAAAAGTTTACATTAGATTGCAAAAGAAGTTGAATAACCACACACCACGATTCAGTACGCAATTAAAAATATTTAAGAAAATCAATACTACAGAAAATAGTCAGCGAACAGGTCTTTCAAAAACATTAGATGCTCTGGATGAACGGCAAATTTCAAAGTAAGTGCATCAGAATCCTCGAATTAGTCAACAGACACTTGCTATAGATATGGCTTTAAGATCGAGTAAAATAGTGTTTTAGGGTGGGAATTAATTTTTTTTTAAATTAAGTGTTATGTATTCGCAATACAATCTTTTTCTTATGTGATCTGAAATTACTGCATTTACTTTAATTGAAAAACAATACGTTTCCAGAAATGCATGTGCTTCCTGTGATACTTTTGTACGAATTTTATTCTTTTAAGCCGATTGCTTCCACTAATGAAAGATTTTTCTCTCGTCATTCTTCCGTGATAATTTTTGTTTCGCAAAACGTTTCTAATAGTTTTATGATTTACTATTTTACCCGATGTTAAAGCCATAACTATAGCACGTGTCTCTTGACTCGTAGTACGTTTAATGTTTTTGGACGACCTGTTCGCTGTGTATTTTCTGTGGTATTAATCTCCTTAAATTTTTTAATTACGTACTGAATCGTGAAGTGTCGCTATCCAACTTCTTTTGCAATATGATGTAAACTTTTACCTTGTTTAAATAATAAAATCATCTTTCCTCTGTCACTCACAGTTCTTCGTTTTCGGAGACATTTCTCACCAAATTCTGATTTAATGTTGTTCTATTTATTAAGTAAACTACCAAAAACTATTCAGTAGTTCCTATATTAAATTGAAATAAAATGGGACTTACTGTATGGAATTTACAATCGATTATCTTACAGAATAGCTTAGGTGTTTAAATACTTTATTGACATGAATTTTTCATTTTTGTTTAACATTTTGTTAGTTTCTTTAATATTGGGCATTAATTATACTGAATGTTCCTAAAAATAGTATTATAATAAATTGTATATAATGAAGTTTTTGAATCAAGGCCATAGAACAATCTTCGTAATACTAAATTGCTGCACAACCATTTATATTCACAAACCCAAGATTTATCAAAATTAATATTATAGGATTTACCGCTCTTTTTAATAACTTTTTTTTATTACAATTGTCAATTGATTCATTGACCGCCCTCGATATAAAAAGGTCTCTTTTACCCTCATATTTCCATGTATTAAAAGGAGTTTCCAATAAATTACACACAGTGTCATTAATAGGATTCATTTTGATATTTAAAAACTCTATATAACTAATAGAATTACGAGTATAATAAACAATCTGGTGTGAAATAACACACGACTTTCTCTTACACATTTTAAATTTAATATGAATTTATTGACGTTAATTACATTCCTATACACGTAAATGGTACACTCTAAAATTAATTTAAACATAAATAATTTATCCATTTATAATTTCTTTTATACATGTACTAATAGCTTTATAATTAAATTTTGAGTTCATTTAAAGCAAAAATAATTTATAGATTTAAATAAAGTAATTAAGTATGTAAATAATATATAAAAATCATTAAAATATTAATTTATTTTTATTTTGAGGACGATAATTGGAACAGTCACCGATCCAAGTTACTCGCCAGACAAAACCTTCCTTAACTTTAGAGATATTTCTCAATAACTCACTTCAACGAATTTTCTCAGAGAAATCAATTAGTTCATGTAATATAAAATTATAGACGCAAGAAACGTGGCGAGTTTAAAAAAAATCGTTAAAGCCATTTTCGAAAAAATTTCAAAAAAGCTAAAAATCACAAGAATAAAGTGGCACTTTCGGTCATTAGATTTTAACGAAATTCTTACACGGAAATGCCAAGGTGGTAGTAAACTTATATATAAAATTTCACTTTTCTACGACGTTTAGTTTTCGAGATATTTGGATCACATACGTACACACACACACACGCACGCACACACGCACGCACGCACCCACAACCGCACGCAAGGACGCACGCACGCGCGCATGCGCACACTCGCATACACACGCAGACCAATTTCTAAAAACATATTTTTCGGACTCAGGGGACCTGAAAACGTGTATTCCTCTTGAAACTGGACATCGAACATTTTAACCGAAAATATGACTATACTTTATTTCATATACGTAAGAGAAAGTAAAAAACTATATTATATCGTTTTTAAAGTTTTACATCACAAAGCACAAAGAAAAGAATGTAATTACTCTCTAGAACACATGTTGGTATGTACTGTAACCGTTGCTGTACAAGCATAATTGTTAAGCAACTCTTGACTGTTAGTGGGAGAAATTTATATGCTAAGACGACTGATGGTATGGTTACCATGACAACCTAATCTACAAGTGCAAACGTTTTGCCTACTAACTACTAGCTTTTCATTCTACGATAATTTGCGATTGTTGCGAATGTAATTTTAAGCGCTTTATGAATTGAAATTCTTTAATTTTTTAGTATTTTAATGTATTTTTGATCTCAATAAATCAATAATATTATAATTATATACTAAATAACTACTCGTATAGACAAATTCGTTGAAGAGGCTCTTCACCTACTTCACATCAAAAGCCGCCACTGTTACTTGGTAAAATTCTGGATCCTAGAGTCTAACAATATTATAACGCTTATTTTAATGGATAAAGATCAAAAACTAGAATTCAGTGAGAAAAATGTTTATTGTAAATGTAATGTTTAAAAATTTTTATTTAATTGTAAATGTGTAAAATATTATTTTTTGTACAATAGTTGGATTCGCTTAGCAAAATATTTTTAATATTCTTTAAAATAAGAAAGGTACGAGATTTTTGATTTTTATCATTACAGACCCCGTAGTAGCGGATAGCATACATAAGTTAATCGAGAGCTTAAGCGAACTCCAACTTTAACTCGTCATTACGAAAAATGTACATATTTTAGGAAGAAATCCTCAAATAAAAAATAACTACTGTATTTTGCGATTCTAACAGCGCAAACGCGATTATAATTGATCAACAAGTAAAAAATTTTCTCGCATCTCGAAAATTTCAATACGAAATTAAATTCTCGAAGCAACCATTGTTAGTTTTTTGTATATCAGTAATAAGTTATTGCTTTTACTAAAACTTAAATTCAACCGTTGCACTCAGAATTAAATGGCGTGTAATTTATAAAAAAAATTGTGTAAGTAGCTTGAAAATTGTAAAACTTTCAACGGGTTAGGATTCGTCAGAAAATTTGGCATTAAACAAATCTTTTAGAGCAACAAATGTTGGATTCAGAAAAAATCGACGAGCTAGTAGGGAGTTGATGTTCGACTAATGGCTTTATAAAATTTCAGACGGTTTTCATCAAAATTAAATTTATATTCACTTTGTTTTAAACTAGTTTTCCTATAAATTAGTTTTATTGCTGTTATCTGCATAATGTCTTTTGTACTTTGAAAATACAGGATAACAAAAGTTAAAGCAGTTAAATTTATTACATTATTGTAAGGGAGACTACGTTAGTCTTCAAATTATTAAACTTGAATGCCCTTGAATGCAGGTAGTTTTTTAATTACTTCAATAGAATCTTATACAAATTCCTGAGTATATACATCTGTAACATTGTTTATTCGTTTACTTAGAGTTAAAAAGTATACGTATGTCGTATATTTATTCGACAATCCACTCGATTGCTGTCGATGCCTTGCGATATTAATTTTAGAGATTATAGTATATATAAGTATTACTGGTGTGTGTGTTTTGGTGACATATGGTAACAAAAATGCTATCTATGTGGGTTTTCTTTGCTAATCTAAGGTTTATTGGAAATACAAGATCTGAAATGCTCTGTATATAATATTTCCAAATGTTAGGGTATTTTGAATTTCATATATTGATAGAGGCAAAGCCGTTTATTTTTATTGAAAAAAGCGTATGTATGAATGTCGTTCTATAACAGTGTCTGCATTGGTTCGTGTAATAAGTGTGATTTCGTATTTTAGCTTGGGTAAATTTAAGTTTAATGAATGTGTATTAGTTTGATAGCTCTAACAGTAGAATAATTGAATCAACAATAGGTTATTTTTATAATAAATACGTTTTCATAATGGTTGCGTTTGTTGGGGACCGGTATATGATGCTTTTGTTGTAGGGAAAGGGCGTTTGCTGCAAAAGTGGGGTTGTTGGTTTTTTGTTTTTATTTTAACTCTGTAATCAATATTGTATTTTCGTAATGGAATGGCTGCTTTAAGATTCGTGTAAACTTATGGTTTATTAGAGGTATAATTCCTTAGGTATCCATTTAAATTCATTTACAATATTACTTATTCAATACAAAATGTTATGCTTTTTAAATTTTAATAGATTTAAGCAGTAGTTGTAATAAATATTTGAAAATTTATTTTTGTCAAATAAAGTAATACCTTTTCTGCTTACAGGTACAGCTATTTATCCATTTATTGCTGAGTCAAAGGCGTCAGTGGATTTACAACCAAGTTGTAAGTATTACATTTTTGAATTTTATTATATTAATGAGAAAAAATTAAAATACTTTTTGTATAAATTGATTTCTTTCACTTATGTAAGTATCTTAAATAATTAGAGTAGTCTTATTAATTCAAGTTCTGATAGTTCAAGGTTAATTTAAATTTGACCCATTTGAACATTTTGCAATCTTTTTCGATAACATTATTACCGTATATTAATAAAATTTTACTCTCAGATTTGCCACAGCACATTCAAATTAAATAACAGAAAACAATGATGTAGGTATGTGTATGGCTAGACAGTGGGAGCCACCCCTTGTATGTTTGTAAATGGAGGGGAGTTGAATTGATTAGGGTTAAATACATGGTTTTTATGTTTTATACAACTGTTATATACTACGTGAAATAATGTTTAACTTTCATGGGTGGAAGATTCGGCAATTAATCTTATTGTTTAGGATCCTGAGTAATGTGCATACAAGATTTGTTATTATTATTATTATGTTGATCACTGTTGCAAGATTTTGCTTTTATCAAGTGAAGAAAAAAGTGATCCCTAACTTTAATCTTGATTTTATATGTATGAATTTTCTAATACATTAAGTTGAAAAATAATTTAAATTAAAAATATTTTGAAATAAATTAATAATGATTATACATATAATATTAAAGTTGAAAATTTAAATTGGTACATTATTTTTGTATAACATAATATTATATTAGTAAATGCACATGTATAAAATTACAAAAGTTCTAAAAAACTTGCGTCCATTTTTCTCCACTTATTAAAATTAAAATCATGCAATAATGTACAATTTAAATACAAATCTTAACACATGCATATAACTCGGATCCCTAAACAGCAGCATTACAGGAGACTCTTCTCCACAAAATTGTTGGGCAAGAATCCTCTGAATTTCAAGTCCTAATTTTAATTAATTTGTACTAACAAATAGGCTATAAGTTTACTTGACTTTTCAATAATTTAATCTGCTTTAGATCCATTCAGCTTCAATTATCGAAACTACTATACATTTATGCAATGGTATTGATTGTGGTGTATTATAACTTATGAATAAAATTTGCCTTAATCTAACAATATTTTATCTAAAATTTTTGTAAAAAAGAAAGTCAGTGGCAACTTCATTTACTTAATAAAAGTTTTTAATGTAATCGTAACAAAAATAAATTTTATAATAAATGATTTACATGTTTTATAAATTGATCTTTATACATCCATGTATTGATTATACATCATGCTCTAGTATAAGTTTATCTAGTTATTGTTCAGAATTAAAATAGATAATAAAAAAAATATATTTGATAATGGATTGAAACAAACACGTTTTAGCAATTTATTTACTAATTTATATAATTTAATAAAAAAAAATTATTTTATGTTGTATTCTTTATTATGAGTTCAGAATTATATCATGTTCAGATGCGATTAACACTTTCAATCATTTAGAAATTGACTGTACCAAGCTTCAGCATTAATTTATTGTTAAAGAATTTAAAATTTGTTGTATTTTATTTTGCAGATCAGTATTTAATAAAGTCGTAAAATGTTTTCTTTAAATAATTATGTTGATAGTGATTATTGAAAGACAATGTAAGTAATATGTGTATGTGTATATATATATATATATATGAGGTCTGTCTCAGAGGAAATGGAACTGTTTTAAAATAATAATTCTTAATGGTGCTACCTATTCACAAAATGTGCGTCGGTAAGGTAGATCTTTCAGTAAAGTTATGTCCAAAGTTTATAACAGTTGCATCATTAGAAGTGGAGAAATTGTGCATTAAGTAACAGTGTGTTTTGCTATTGGTCCAAAAATTAATTTTGAACAAAGAGCAAATATCAAGTTTTATTTTAAACTTGGTAAATCATTTACTGAAACATTTAATGATGAAACAAGTGTATGGTGAGGATTGTTTATTATGTATGAGAGTGCATGAGTGGTGTAGACAATTTAAAGATGGCTGTATGGACATAAATGACGACGAACATCATAGTGCAAAAAAATCTATGTGGTTACTCAAAGTAAAATCGAACTTGTGCGTGACTTTATCACAAATGAGCCGAAGTCTTCATTGCGATACATGGAAATGGAATTAAATATTTCCAAAGATTCAATTTGTCACATTTTGTAACAGGATATGGGGCTAAGAAAGTTTAAGCACAGTTTGTACCACACAAACTAACTAATGATCAAAAATTGCTCTGAATTCAACATTGTATAGACTTGATTAAACAGTCAAAAAAAGGACAAAAACTTCAAGTATTCTATTGTAACTGGCGATGAGACATGGTGTTTTCAATATGACCTAGAGACGAAGCGTCAAAGCTTTGGATGGAAGCATCCAAGCGAAGACAAATGAAAAAAAGCCGTTTGGAGAAGTCAAAAGTTAAGACAATGTTGACCTGTTTTTATGATTTGGAAGGTATAGTGCATAAAGAGTTTGTATCAACTGGCCAAATAGTCAATGCTGTGTATTATCTTGGCGTTATGAAGCGTCTTTTATCGCGTATTTGTCATGTGCGTCCTCAATATCGTGAAAATGGAAGCTGGCGTTTGTTACATGATAATGCACCACCTCATTGCTTGACACGTGTCACTGATTTTTTAACTAAAAATGGCATTTTCACCATCAATCATTCACCATATTCACCTGATTTCGACCCCTGTGACTTCTGTCTATTCTTTAAACTACGTTTACCGATGAAAGGAACAGTGTTATGCTGATATTGAAGCCGTTCAGAAGGTGTCAATAGTGATCTTGAAGGACATCTCTAAAGATGAACTTAAACATTCATTCGATATGTTAATTGACCATGCAAAATGTTGTATTCAAGCCGAAGCAGACTACTTTGAATAAAATAAATTAATTTTGCAATAATATTAAGCTTTTGTTTTTTTAAAACGTTCCATTTTCTCTGAGACAGACCTCGTGTATATATGTATGTATATATATATATATATATAAACACACACACAGGGTGGCCCACCGAAAAGGATCCATCAAGGTGTACGATTTTGTGTGTGAAAATTTAAAAAAACGCTCAAACCCATATACATTTATTTTTAAGGGGACATGTTTTCCCAATAATTTCATCCCTATAACTTCAATCCCTTAGCAGGGGCGACTTATACCCTAATTTTTTAAATGGCGAGGGCTATGTTTCACTACAACATTTGAAACAGCATTAAATTCTCTGTAAAACGATGTTTAGTTTTTTAAAATTGAGCTACGGGTTACCGAGAATTTGAATTTTGAAACAACTTAATTTAATTGATTAGTACTTACATAATAAAAATTAGTAAAAACCTATAAAACTTTTTAATAAACTTAATAATAAGTGATTTAGAAACGTTAATTGATTAAAACAATTATTTTATTAAATGTTGAAAATATCCGCCATTCACCTCCATACAATAGTACAGCAGCTGCTGAAAGTGTTGTTGGAGGTTGTGAAGAACATCCGGCATAATTTTTTGGCATTCATTAATTATGCGGTTCCGTAAATCTTCTAAGGATTCAGGCTGGGTGGCATAAATTTTCGATTTAAGATGCCTCTATAAAAAAATCAAGGGGACTTAAATCGCGTGATCTTGCGATCACGATAACACCGCTCCTTCTAATCCATTTACCAAGAAACATTTCATCTAAAAATTGCCGTACAGGTAATGCATAATGAGGTGGCGTTCCGTCTTGCTGAAATATCATGTTTTCTTCATCATATCGTTGGTCATTTTCTATAATGTCAATCAGCGTTGGGTTAACGGTATTCTCTAACAAGTCTAGGTATGCATCTCCATTTAAATTTCCTGCCAAAAAAAATGACCCTATTATACGATCGCCAAAAATCCCAGCCCAAGCGTTTAATTTTTGAGAATGTTGAGTGTGAACTATGTGGTAGACTATTGGGTTCGTATCGGACCAGTATCGACAGTTATGTTGATTGACAGCACCATTGAGAAAAAATGAACGTTCGTCCGAAAAGCAAACGTTAAAAAGGTAGTTTGGATTATTCGTAGTTAGTTGGCTCATTCATTCACAAAATTGTATACCGCGGTCATTATCATCTTCATTCAATTCTTGGAGAAGTTGAATATTATATGGATGCCATTTATTACCTTTTAGAATTCTCTGTATAGTGGTCCGCGAGATTCCAATTACGTCAGACATTTTTCGTGTGCTTAATGTAGGATTCATAGCAACTTCACTCAAAACTGCTACTTCTACTACATCACTTCTCACCCGATTTTCAATATCTCGTTTTCTGTTTGCCACTGAACCAGTTTGTCGAAATTTTTCTACTAACTGAAGGATGTAACAATGGCTGACGCTTTTATCTACATGCCTGTCATTAAACAAAGTTGCCGTTAATCTTGCACATTCATTGTTTTTAAAATACAATGAAATAATTTCCACTCTCTCCTCAATTGAATAAACCAT